>VDFB02285776.1:59504-123087 GCA_007258455.2 Sequoia sempervirens | reverse complement strand
CCCCTCTCCCTCTCTCCATCTCTCTCCTCGTCTCTCTTGCCCCCTCCAGTATATATATATATTAATTATAACATATAATTTACCTAAAATTATAATGTATAATAAAAATAGAAATAAAAATATACAAATATAAATACAAATACATATATAAATATCTATCATACATTTTTTTTTTTTTGCATTTGGGCCTTTTATCATTTACTAGTTTATACTAAAAACGAAAAACAATAAAATTCCCATTTACTACTATGATTCAATCTTGATAGACTATATCTCCACTCTCATGCAAATCCATTAAATGTTTAAACTCTAATTGCTATGGTTTGTTTTAAGTATTATCATAATTTCCTATATTTTGAATTTTCCATATTTCTTAAGCTGCCATCCTGGTTGTCATTCCTTGGCATGCCCAGAATAACACCTCCTATCGTTGTTGTCCCTATTTCAAAAATGTCATGGAAGATAGAATTATCTGATTTTGCAGGTCTTATCCATGTTACACCAAGAATCAGAAAAAGCTAGGCAACAGACCGAGAAGGAATCTAAGATTGTAAAGAGAATAATATGATTTTGTAGGAATATGATCCATGTTACACCAAGAATTGTAAACAGATAGAGAAAGTATAGGAGATTGTAGAAATTTGGGGTAACTTCCAGCGAGGAAGTAAACAAAATCTCTAAATATAAGCAATAAGATGCCAATATGCATTCCTAGCATAAAACCACTGGAAATGCCATTTCTAAAAGCCTATAGAAACACTTTTATGTTAATTTTTTATCACTCAGTTGTTGTTCTTTTAACGGCTGGCAGGGAAGCAGGGAAACTAGACACATAAGCATCATATGTTTAGCATTGCAAAAGTAGTTAGTCTTCACCTTGGAGCAGAAACATCCTATGTTAATGAATAAAATTGCCATGGATGGGCACTTTTACTTAGTTATAGCATTCCTATCTT
Source organism: Sequoia sempervirens (assembly GCA_007258455.2). Classification (NCBI taxonomy): domain Eukaryota; kingdom Viridiplantae; phylum Streptophyta; class Pinopsida; order Cupressales; family Cupressaceae; genus Sequoia; species Sequoia sempervirens. The sequence continues at coordinate 122,131 of VDFB02285776.1, read as the reverse complement.
TAGGATATTATATTTGGTGTTAGCTTTCCTAAATTTAGGCACAAGGACTAAACTTTTTGGCAGTTTTAAGTTGCTTTATTTATTTTTATTTTGGTTTATATGCTAGGTGCAGGAGCAATTAGCTTTCCTATCTTTAGAGAGATGCTAAGTGACGGAAAAGGGGATAAAGCTCCAATTTTAATGAGTGCTATAGTTCTATTTCGGGTGCTCAAGTCAGCATGTCTATTTAATGACCATGGGCATTCACTTTTGTACTATGAAAAAAACAACAACATTCAAATAGCAAGTAATATTGTTCTGATTTCATCTTATTCATTGGTGTTTGTATTTTTAGCTGATTGGTTTTGCAAGTTAACATAGAAGACAACAATTTTCGTTGAAGTTACAGCTTGCAATTTGGGTTATTTTCAGAGAGCAGAATTTACTTACCATAGTCTGAATTTAAACATGGTACCAAAGCATGATAACTGAAATCTTCAACTCCATGAATGGAATTTACTACTACCTCTGCTACCTGTGTAAGGAAGTTGCCAGAAAAATTTTGTACTCTTAACTTTAAGTGATTGAAGTCATTTGGACTTGTGAAAGGTGGTAGGGTGTCATGCCCTAAGTGCTTTAGTAATTGGAGTGTTGATTCGTACGTATGATAGGCTGCCGATGTGATTTATTTTCAACTGATTTGTTTAGTTTCAACATTTTCTAGCAGCTGAAAACATGACTTGTATCAGTCCCAACGAGTGTGACAGCCTAGAGGGCACTTCCGACTTCACAACTTGGAAGTGCAGATTTCAAATGCTATTGAAAGAAGTTGAGCACTGGCTCTATGTGGACACCAAGGTTTCACTTCCTATTGATGTTGGCTAAACATAATAAAAAGATGGCCAAGGCAAATTGAATCATCTTAGATTCAGTGAAGGATCCCTTACATAGCAAAGAAGACCGCAAAAGAGATGTATGATTCCTTGACCACTCTATATAAGAGTGTGAACATCTCTCACTCCCACTCCCACTCACTCCCACTCCCACTCCCCCTCCTTCTCCCACTCCCTCTCCCTCTCTCCCCTCTCCCACTCCCTCTCCCTCTCTCTCCCCCTCTTTCGCCCCCTCCAATATATATATATAATATTATAACATATAATTTAAATAAAATTATAATATATATATAATAAAAATAGAAATAAAAATAAAAATAAATAAATATCTATCGTACCAACAACAGGCTACAAACCATTAATTTTCAAGTTTGAAGCTTATAGTGTCTAAAGTCAATTTCAAGACATGATTGGATGTCCATACTGTCGAGGGCATCTAAAAACAGAAAGCAGATCGTCAATTTTAATGACACGATTGGATGCCAACACTGCCTAAAGTATCTAAAAACAAGACACAGACCAGTCAATTTCAAGACATGATTGGATGCCCATTGATCTAAAGCATCCAAAAGCGGAATTTGCTGGCTTTGTTCCATGTCAGACCGTCTAAAGCATCCAAAAGAAAATACAGAGATAAAAACAGAGGATAAGCCAAAAATGATTTATATTTTATATATTTCTAAATATACCAACTTCATTACATTCACATATCATAAACACACATAGTTGTTGCTCTTCCAATACACTTAGAAAAATAAAACAAAATAGAGATCTTTGTTCGCTGGCTGCAAACCTGTTGCAACAGAATAATTAGCTTCTGCTCTCTCTTTTCTCGTACATTCTATCACATAATACTACCTAAACCTACGTATATGCCCAACAAGGAGGAGGCAAAATAAAACATTAATTGCAATTAAATGAGCATCCTCAAACGGAAAGGGAAGATCTGAGAATGAAGATTTTGCGATTAATTTTCATTTGAACATGTCAGAATAGAGAGAATGAGAGGTTGTCATGGATCTGAACTGGTGATTGAAATCTTGCATGCTTGTATGGACAGACAAAATATAATGACGGCGAGGAGAGTGAAGAGTATACAAAGGATTAAAGGCAGGTAGTTGGAATTACTTCCAACAAGAGTTGCAGGGCTGCAAAATGAGCTGAATGTAACAAGAGTGTTGAGCTTGAAACATGAAGAAGCATGCATTCAACTAAGACATGAAAAAATAAAATTAGAAGACTAGTTGAAAGAGTTGAATAATAGGAATAAGGAATTACATACATAAATGACTGAAAGCGGTTGCTTTTGGGATGATACTTGTGAGGCGAATTTGAAAGGAATAGTTGTAAAGTTGCAGATAAAGCTTAATGAAACAAAGATTGTGGCCCAGAATAGTAGAGTCTTATGCAATGAAATAAATAGAGAAAAAACTGTTGGAAATAATTTTAATCAATCCATTAATGGAAAAAATGGCTGAAGATGGGTCTTGTGGGATACTTGCAAGGAAGTGAAGATGGGTCTTGTGGGATACTTGCAAGGAAGAAATTGAAGTCACAATTGTAAAACTGTAAAGTGAGCTTGATGAAGGAAATTTTTTGAACCAAAAGTATGTAGAATTGTGTAGTGAATGTGAATATGTGAAGGCACAACCACGAGATTATAATTATACACTAAGCCCTGTGGAAGATGAAAGATTTTGTCTAACGTCTCTCAAGAGCCTTGCAAACTCAAATGCATTTGATTAGCCATGAACAAACACATTTAAGAAATTTTTTCGAAGAACTGACTATTGAAATTGAATCTCTGAAGTTGAAATTAGAGAACTATAATCATAGACTTGATTGAATATAAAATCAGACATGTCAGCAAGCATGGAGGAAGCTAGTCATGACGATTGAGTTTCCACTAGTGATATACTCGATTCAGCAACAGGGGAGAGGCAGTTACTCATATCTTTTGTTATAGAGAATAGAACAGTGAAATAATAAGTCCTTCAACTTGATCAACAAAACCAACAGTTACAACATATTATTAAACTTTTGAACTGTTATAGAGAATAGGACATATTGAATAAAATTTTATTACTTTAAACAAAAGATGGAAAACTTACAGAATTGAATGCAAATATTATTAAATTTATAAATGAGATTGAGGTGTTGGAAGAGATTGGAAGAAAAAAAACCAGAGAACCGAAAGAATATGGAAGAGCAAGTGATGAGAAAAGGAAGGAGGCTAAAGATAAAGGGGAGCGGGTTCATATTTTACCAAGGGATAAGGTACTTTGAAAGTATAGCTCTCATAAGCGTTCAACAATCATCAAAGGTCTAGTATATTCTGCTATGAATTTTAATTATAAGAATTTGAAACACGCTAATTATGTTTCAAACACATAACTGGTATACCAAGATCATTAACAATAAAACCATTATGTTGGACATATTCGTAGGAAATAAATAAAATCTTATTCTAAGAACATCTTAAAAACAGGGTAAAAGTTGATGACATACCTCAAGGCCTGAATATTTTCTAGAACAACCATCAAAGCAGCCAGTCTTCCAGCAAAGCAAATCAGACATTTCACTTCTTCTCTTCCACTACACATAAATTCCATGTAAAATAAGCCTTAGGAAAAATAGGCTGTAAATTCTTCTAATATTAAATATTAATCACCCCACATTCAATAACGTTACCAACTATTTAGCTTATGTTACAGCTAGGTAAATGGCTATGTTAGAATGAAAGAGCTTAAAGGGTCGGTACATTGTAACTGTGTAAATGTAGAGTTCAAGTCTTCACATAAATAATAGATGGTCATAATGCACCAAGCTTTTACACCAGTGGATTCAAATCAGTTTAAATCCCTGAATAGTTAAGAGAATATAAAAAACAATTACTTGTATGCACCATGCAGTCTCCAACATTGACAACGAAGGAGTCAGGCAGGGGCTGAGCAAGTAGCCACTGACCACTGTCCTTGCACTTCACCTCCAGTCCACGCACCTGGTCTTGGTAAAGAAGGGTGAGGCCACCAGGATCCTCGTGTCTACTAATACCCAGTGCCAGTTCAGGGGCCGGGTAGGCCGGGTAACAATTCAATCGTGCATGGCTTATATCATCTTTGAAATATTCATTCAGTCGGTTGCTGGGTAAGCCAAGGCTCCGTCCTATTAATTCTAGCAATCTAAATGACAAATCTCTTGCAGCCTCTGCGTAGGCCAGGCAAGCTTCTCTGCAAAAATTTCCCACGAAACAGGAATCACTTATGAAGCTGCTATTGTACAAGGCTAAATATGAACTATAATACTAACAATGCTGAAAAAGGAATAACCAACGCTGGTTGGCATTTGGGCAAAGATGAGCACAAATAGAGCTTGATAGGGAAAAACATTTAGTGGGAAGCAGAAGGGAGAGAATTAAAAAGAAAAGATGCGAATAGATCTTTGGCAAATCGCGATGTTTCGGCTCACCCTAAAATGCAGAGGTGGAGTTCTCTGTTGGGATGGTTTAAGACGTCTTTGGGCTTCCCTCGGCTGATGCTCTCACAGCTAGGTCTTCTGCTGCTGAGAATATAGAGGCAGGTGTGGAGTGGGGATTGTAACATGGTTTTCTCCTCCCCTCAGGCAAGACAGCACGCAGTGTAAGCATCGCATCAGTAGGCTTTGGGGGTTTTCAAGATGACCCTTCCCTGTGCGCAACTTCTAAAGATGGATGCAATTCTCGTTCACCCTCTGTTTAGTCCAATTGGATGCCTCGCTAGAGTCATGATTGGTGGCTAGAATGGGCTGTAAATTCTTCTGCTATGAAATTGACATGAAAGACCATAGGAGGAGGCTTCAGAGCACAATCTGAGAGGGCCTAATTTAACTTCCATGCTTGAGCATTCTCTTTAGTGGGAGCGTTTAAATAGAAGTGTTAGACAAATTCCTTGAGAAGAAAAAAGAATCAAAAAGTCAGAAAATCTCTAATCTGATGCTCTCAATCATTGACTCTTTCAATTCAATATGATGAGCAACAATTTCCTCCTCCCTCTACCATGAGCAAAAGAAGATTTCCCCTGCTATCTACAATGTCTTCGAGTGGGTTCTTTGGAGAAGGAGGAATCAATCTTTATGCACAGGGATCTCCACCATATGATGATTGCCACCCACACTCGCTACACCTATAACAGTATCAGGGCCTTCATCAACACCCATCTTAACAAAATAAGATCTCAACTGTACAAAAAGCAGAGGAATTTGTAGAAATTGAGAACATGAAAAGATATATAGCAGAGATCCTCAGAGCAATGTAGAGGGCCTAATAATTAGATGCGAGGGTCCAATAGTCATTGTTTGCGCAATACGGTACATATAATGGCAATAGTGCGTTCATATAATGTCCAATGGTTGTGATTTGACTACCCCTTAATTAAACAAAATGTCTTATCAACGTCTGCGCTGTATGTCGCGATACCATCAAGCTCAACTATACTCATGATGTAAAGCGCGAGGTGAAGTGCCAGCTATTTTTTTGAGAACTTTTCGACCGTAAGCATCTTTGATGTGGCATCATATTTGATGATGTGGCCACAAACCTTAGTTATAAGCGAGCTTGCCGGTAAGCATTTGTAAAGTGGGAACAGAACTGACGTGGGATAATTGAAGCCTTGAGGATTAGGGTGCCGCGACTCTTGGCCCTCTCCCTATTTGAAGAATTCTGTATCTATGGTTATGACCCTGCCGTTGCTTTTCTTCTACTTTTTTCTATGTCTGAGGACTACGTTAACCCTAAGTTTGCTTTCATCTTGCTTTTCCCTTATATCTGAGGTTTACATTCTAATTTGAATTTAAATTTTCTTGGGGAGTGTGGCTAGCCAGGAGATTACAAGGCTCTAGAAAGTTAATTTTTATTTAGTTTTGGATTATTTTAGGGGAGTATAATTATATATCAACAAATGCTGTATTTTTGAAAAATGGGATTAATTATATATCAACAAATGCTGTATTTTTGAAAAATGGGATTCATTTTATTTATTTATTATCTTCTTTTATTTATATATTCTTTTATATATTTCATCATGTCTTATTTGTATCTATCTATATTTTAAGACATTTACTATTTATTATGTCTATTATTGTCTACTATGTTCAAATATTCACGATCCACATTAACATGGCTATTCTATTATTTCAAGAAATCCAACAATGTGAGATTAATATTGTATCACACAAATTCGACCTCTAAAAATTTAAATTTAAAATCAATGGACTTTCATCTATTAAAAAACCTTTCCTCCAAAAGCATTCATACACTCAATATATTATCTCATAAAATAAAGATTACTGCAAACTTGTAGAATCTCTATACAAGGCTTTTGAAATATCAAGCCCCCCAATTCCACTCTATGTAATGACACATTTTAAACCATGCTTCATCTTCGTACATATCAAACTTACAAGAGATACTCAACTTTAGCAAGCAAGACAAAGGTAATGATAGCCAATGTCAACAACTACTTATATGCTTGATTTTATAGAAATTAAGTTACAAAAAACTACCATGTTATCATATCCTAGGAAGTCAAAGAATATCAAATGGTTATAGGGGGAGTAATGGCATGAGTATGGGTGTCATACTAGTAAAATTAGAACAATGTTATTAGACAATAAAAGTTGCTAATAATAAATTAAATGAGAAGCATGGACATCGTGAAAAAAATGAACAAAAAGGAACACAAAATTGCCACCCATCAATGCATTCAATCACACATATGGGCATGATGGTGTTGTGTCTAGATAGTTCCTACAATTCCATTAAAGTGATATGGCATTCCAGTCCCTTGATCATCCAAAATTTCAAGTCACATGATAAAATGAAAATGGTGATAGGAGTCTATAGAACCCTACAACCCCTTTGCCTCTAGGAAAAAGTATTAAAGAAGGGAAGAGAAATTGTGTGGGATAGGAAAGGAAGATATTGGTGTGAGGAAAAGAGAATGGAGAGGGAAAATGTGATCTCATGGAATGCATAGATTGTAGGATATGAATGAAGTGAATTAGTTGAAAAGGCTTTAAAAGCTTTTTTATAAGAAAACATGGAAATAATGGTGCATGAAGGATGAATGACTTGTAAACCACCATAAAGGTGTGATTTTAGGTAGTCTAAGTTAGGTGCTACCATGAGGGTGTGAGCAACAAAGATTAATAGGAGGAGAATAGACTAGGAGGGCATCTAAAAGTTGGGTGAGATAGATTTGGGACACCATTGGGAACATCATGTGATAGATAAAGATGATTTAAGGAGGGAATGACATGTAGAGAAAATCTAAGAACGATATTAACACAAAAGGAAAATGCAAAGGAACTTGACATAGGAATAAGACATGAAGGGTTGGAAGGAAAAGGGTTTGATGAAGGATATACACATGATCTTCTCTGCTAATTTGTATACTAAAGTTAATTTTTATTTAGTTTTGGATTATTTTAGGGGAGTATAATTATATATCAACAAATTTTATTTTTTTTAAAAACAAATTCATTTTATTTATTTATATATTCTTTTATATATTTCATCATGTCTTATTTGTATCTATCAACATTTTTAGACATTTGCTATTTATTATTTCTATCATTTCCTACTATGTTCAAATATCCATGCTCCACATTAACATGGCTATTCTCTTATTTCAAGAAATCCAACAACGTGAGATTAATCTTGTATCACACAAATTCGACCTCTAAAAATTTAAATTTAAAATCAATGGACTTTCATCTATTAGAAAACCTTTCCTCTAAAAGAATTCATACAGTCAATGTATTATCTCATAAAATAAAGATTACTATAAACTTGTAGAATCTCTATGCAAGGCTTTTGAAATATCAAGCTCCCCAATTCCACTCTATTTAACGATGCATTTTAGTCCATGCTTCATCTTTGTACATATCAAACTTACAAGAGATACTCAACTTTAGAAAGCAAGACGAAGGTAATGATAGCCAATGTCAACAACTACTTATGTGCTTGATTTTGTATAAATAAAGTTACAAAAAACCACCATGTTGTTATCATATCCCGTGAAGTCAAAGAATATCAAATGTTTATAGGGGGAGTAATGGCATGATTATGGGTGTCATACTAGTAAAATTAAGACAATGTTATTACACAATAAAATTTGCTAATGACAAATTAAATGAGAAGCATGGAGACCATGAAAACAGTGAACAAAAAGGAACACAAAATTACCATCCATCAATGCATTCAATCACACATATGGGCATGATGGTGTTGTGTCTAGATAGTTCCTACAATTCCATTAAAGTGATATGGCATTCCAGTCCCTTGATCGTCCAAAATTTCAAGTCACATGAAAAAAAGAAAATGGTGCTAGGAGTCTATAAACCCCTGTGATCCCTTTGCCTCTAGGAAAAAGTATGAAATAAGGGAAGAGAAAGTACGTGGGATAGGAAAGAAAGATATTGGTGTGAGGAAAAGAGAATGGAGAGGGAAAATGTGATCTCACGAAATGCACAGATTGTAGGATATGAATGAAGTGAAATAGTTGAAAAGGCTTTAAAATATTTTTAATAAGAAAACATGGAAATAATGGTGCATGAAGGATGAATGACTTGTGACCCACCATAAAAGCATGATTTCAGGCAGTCTAAGTTAGGTGCTACCATGAGGGTGTGAGCAACAAAGATTAATAGGAGGAGAATAGAGTAGGAGGGCATCAAAAAGTTGGGTGAGATAGATTTGGGGCACCGTTGGGAACATCATGTGATAGATAGAGGTGATTTAAGGGGGGGATGACATGTAGACAAAATCTAAGAATGATATTAACACAAAAAGGAAAATGCAAAGGAACTTGACATAGGAATAAGACATGAAGGGTTGGAAGGAAAAGGTTTGATGAAGGATATACATGATCTTATAATTACTCCTATACCCTATTTCCAAATGATGTCCCTTTCCCTATGCTTGTCCCTATGCTTGCCCCTATTCCTGTGTGTGTTCCCCATGTCTCCTGGCGAGTATGCTAATACTAGTTTTGGATAGATTGATTTTAGCTCTTAAGAGCCCAACCTGGCCAGCATATAATATTTTTGTGAATTAAAAAACTTGACAGGTAAAATGATCCCTGCCACACAAATCATTCACCAATAGAAGTTTGCTTGAAATGAAAGGAAAACTTCAAATTGTACTCTCTTATGATTCAAATAATTTTTTAAGTTGTGTTAGAAAATTAAAACTGAAGAGAAGAGTCGAGTTAGTTGGTAGAAGTGGTAAAAGCATGAGCTTCCAAGGTGCCAACTTGATGAGTCAGATAAATCCTTATGAGGTTCTACAGAAGAGGCTTGGGCTTCTACTTTTTCTCTGAATAGAGTTCCAAGGAATTGAAAATACAGATAATTAAAATGAGTTTTTAAGTGCAAAATAGGAGCCTCATATATGCAGCTGCGAGCTTTTAGACCTAGAAATTTTTGTATGTAACCATAGCAAAATTAATCAAAATATAAGGAGAGGGATTCTTGTGTCAAGATAGGCCCTGTCCTATGCGAATACTGCCTCATAAATTCAAAACTGTCAAAGCACAAGACCCCCCATAGAACAAAACATCTTCCAATACTGCTTTTCTACAACCAGTTAGTCCAGATAACATAATGCCTATCATTCGCTCTAACAGCAGGTCAAACTTGTGAAATGCTCCCTTTTTGGATGCTTTAACCAGTCGTCCTCTTCCTGTAGCTTCACATATGGACCAGCAATTGCAACGTATCACTGAGTAATGCACGGGGGTGCAGTTTGATGGCCACTTCCAGCCTCCACTCACTCCCAACAACCTTCCACGACCCTATGTGCCCAGAACTTCTACGCAACTTAGACAAGAGACTTTGCTTGTGATTCAGAGAGACGTCCAAGCCTGAAAGGTATTTTCCAGCTACACACTACCCACAATCTGTCCTTATGCTGGATGCCAAACACCAAAACCATTAGGCGGAACCAAATGAGAGAAATGGGAAAGCACTTCTTACTGCATATGCTGTGGTGGAGTAGATATGCAAGTGATTCCCACATCAAATGACAACTATCAAGAATTAAGTCTTTAGCAACTCTTCTGATTTCAATGGGGGTCACCTGTGCAACGAAAATCTCATGACAAAAGATTAGTATGAAGTAAATATCGTAATGTGGTGGTGAAAGCATTAGGTGAGATTGAAGGCAACAATTAATACCATGTCCAGTTTTGCAATAACTCTCCTTTCTTTTCTGGCGTACTTTGCAAGATATCTCTGCGCATGTCTGAAGGTGAAAGGGGCGATATGAAAGTGACTCCAACAGTGACATCACTCAAGCTTGTTTTCAAGTGAGGTTTACCAGACAGAAAAAGAGGTTTGAAGGTGTGAGACAGGTTTCAGCTGAAACCTCACTCTATATATAGCCTATCGGCTAACTATCGGCTAATTAATATATAATATATTAAGATGCAATATTAACACAATGGTTGGGTCCATGTATTTTAGGTGCAGGGTAAATGTTCCTTCATCTAGATTCCATAATTTCCATAAGTCAAAATCCCTATTTTGAATCATTACTAAGCTATGTCTAATTTTCATTTAAATCTTTATTTAAAATCAAATATACATCTCTACTTTAGTTCGTAGGAAGCTAAGAATATCAATAATGTTTGTTAAATTACCCTTCTTTAAAAGTGAAAATCTTGTTGCAAGTTTTGACTATTGATAGTCTAATACTAGCAACCAAGGAAAATACATATTCAAGTAGATATTTTATATATTTAATTGAAAACTCCACTCAAATCTTATACATTATGTATACATGTAAATTATATTTATAGTTTTGAGTTTTCAGTCTTAGAGAGATTCTCGGTATAATTTCAATAACAATTCCATCATACATACAATCTTATACATTATGTTTACATGTAAATTATGTTTATAGTTCTGAGTTTTAGATCTTAGAGAGCTTCCCCATATAATTTCAATCACAATTCCACCATACATACAATTCAGTTTGAGTTTTCATAAAATAGACAAATTAAACTACTAATAGGACCTACAAAATAAATCCTTTAGATTATAAATATTTGGTTTGGTCTAAGACTTTAAGGTAAATACTAAAGGTTTCTTTGCGAAGGTTTCAACATCTAGAGAGTTAGATGTCTTAGGCGTAAAGTCCAATTTCTAGTATTTAGGATATAAAGAAGTTTGTGCAACATGCCATTAATTTCCCTTAAAAATCAGCCTAACCTCCCTTTTTTAAAGCCCATTCTAATCATTTTACCCCATGCAAATCTGTCCCTTTTTTTCCCTATGTGTTAATAAGCCATGGTGCCCAACTCATGAACTCCCTAGATTGCACATTGTGTGCTTCCCTCTAGCTTTATTTGGATTTACGTATGTAGAATTTTACTTATTCAAGCCCACAATAGAAGCCTCAATAGATTTTTTTAATTTTTTCATGTTTCCTACTAAGAAAATCCTAATTTAAACCATGTGTTTTGTTCTCATTGGCCCTCGATAACTTGTCTGGTGGCCTTATGAATAGTTTTTGTTCACCTGCCTCAATGAACAATGCATTAGTCTCTACATGTTGGTTGTGACCATCCGTTTGGTTGGTCATCGGGCCAAGGCTAGTCCCCAAAAGACTTCGACTAGAAAAGGTATAGTTGAATTTTTTTTATCACCAAATATAGTCTTACACATAAAAATTTGCAACCGTACAAAAATTATTTTCAAAAATCCATATAGAACTATTTTTAAAATGCCTTTATTATTTTCTTACAAATCCATGAAATTAATTGTGCACAAAAACCCACTCCTTCCAAACAATAACAATATTAAGGTGATCTCTGCCCACAACCTAACAACTAGGCTTTGATACTAAAAGAAGAAAACTTTGCTTCAATATAAAACTATTTGCAAAAAACTTCATGAGTGAAAAATATGCAAAAGAATAGAAAAACATACAAATAAGATGATACATGATATATTGTAGAAAAATATGCATGAGGCCAAAACCAAGCCTCCAAAACTATCCACACAATGTATTATCTCGTGAATGAAGATTACACTACAAATACAGTCTCCATGAATATGTCCAAAACATCAATCTCTCTACTTTCATTTCACCCCATGTGAACAAGTAAATGAAAACTATGTGACCTACAAGAGATGTTGAATCAACTTAGACAACAAGCAAAAGGTTATAGAAAAAAGAGACTAACAAAAAGAGAAAAAGTACAATAAATAGAGGGAGGGAGAGAATGACAAATCTGCTTACAAAGATAAAAGGAAAAAAATGACAAAGAAATGAAAAAAGGGAAAGGTAAAAGATAGATGGAGAGAATAAAAAAACAAAGAGTAGTGAGTAAGCAAGCGAGAGAGAGAATAAAGAGAAAGAAACTAAGAAAAATATAAAATGTGAAAAATATAGAAAAGAGCACAAGATAGATAGATAAAGAGAGATAATTGAGAGATGAGAAAAATAGATAACAAATAAAATTATAGAAAGACATATGGGAGAGAGAAAATAAAGAAATAATTTTGATTGGTGAAGCCATGGTTTCTAGATTTCAATCCTATAGACAAAGAATTCATTGGTTTTACTTTTTAGTTCATTCTTTCAACCCCTCTTTAGTTTTGGGTTGATTCCATAATACCCTATCTTCCCTTTTAATAGTGTTATGCAAATGCCACAAAAGGAGGATAGAAATTATTCTAAGGCACCTTTGATCCAAAGGGTAGAGGAGAAGGATGTTATGTTACTTAATATGAATAGATTGTTGGTGTATAATCAATTATAGATACATTAAAATCAGCCTCCAATTAATAAAAGTATTCCAATCCAAACCTTTTTTAAAGACAATAAAAAGGTATAGAATTCTCTCTTTTTTTTGTTGACTCAGGGGTATCCATGTGACCCAACCCAATGCCCAACCTGCCTTACCTTGGTATTACATTCTACCAAGTTAAAGTTGGTAAGGTGAGTTAGGTCACTGTGGATATAAATTATTCAGAGGGGATAAGGATTCTATGTCACTTAATATGAATGGATTGTTGGTGTATCAATCAATAGGTACACTAAAATCACATTATGTATTTTATAAATTGGCCTCCAATTAATCAAAATATTCTAATCCAAACCCCTTTAAAGACAATAAAAAGGTATGTACTTCTCTTTTCTTTTTTGGTTGACTTAGGGTATCCCTGATCCAACCCAACGCCTAACTTGCCTTACCTTGGTCTTACATTTTGCCAAGTTGGGGTCAAGAATGGGTGTCACACAAGTGAGAGACACATTGAAGAAGAAGACACAAACCCCTTCAAAGACTATAAACAGGTATGGACTTCTCTTTCTTCTTTTTTTGTTGAGTCAGGGGTATCCCTATGACCCATCAACACCTAACCCACCTTACCTTGGTCTTACATTTTGCCAAGTTGGGGTCAAGAATGGGTGTCACACTTGGGTGAGAGACACACAAAAGAAGAGACACAAACCCCTTTCAAAGGTGATAAAAAGGTATGGAATTCTTTTTATTCATTTTTTGTTGACTTAATGGTATCCCTTGTGACCCCCAATGCCTAACCCACCTTACCTTGGCATTACATTTTGTCAAGTTAGGGTGAGAATAGGTGTCATGCAGGGTGAGAGACACATAAAAGAAGAGACACACAAACCCCTTTAAAAATGATATAAAGGTATGGAATTATGTTTCTTCTTTTTTTTGTTGAGTCGAAGGTATCCCTATGACCCAGCCCAATGCCTAACCCACCTTACCTTGGTCTTACATTTTTCCAAGTTGGGGTCAAGAATGGGTTTCATGCTATGGTGAGAGACAAACAAAATAAGAGACACACAAACCCCTTTCAAAGATGATAAAAATTTATGGAATTCTCTTTCTTTCTTTTTTGTTTTGTTGACTCAAGCGTATCCCTACGACCCACCCCAATGCCTAACCCACCTTACCTTGGTCTTACATTTTTCCAAGTTGGGGTTGGGAATGAGCGTCACGCTTGGGTGAGAGACACACAAATCCCTTTCAAAGATGATAAAAAGGTATGGACTTCTCTTTCTTTCTTTTTTATTGACTTAGGGTATCCCTACAACCTAGTCCAACACCTAATACGCCTTACCTTGGTCTTACATTTTTCCAAGTTGGGGTCAGGAATGGGTGCCATGCTAGGGTGAGAGACACAAAAGAAGAAAAAAGAAGGAGGGGAAAAAAGAAAAAAACGATAAAGAAAAGAAAGGAAGAAGAGAAAAGAATGAAGGAAAGTGACAAAAAGTTAGAAAAAGGAAGAAAGAAACAAAATGAGAAAGATAGAAATAATAAAAGAACAAAAAGAGGGATGACCAATATAAAGAAGGAAAGTAAAATTTGGAAAAAATAAAAATAATGAGAAAAGAAGAAAGGAAATAGGAGGGAAAAAAAAAAGAAAAAGAAAAGAAAGGAAGAAGAAAAAAAGAGAGAAGTGACAAAAAGATAGAAAAATGAAGAAATAAACAAATCAAGAAAGAGAAAGAATAAAAGAAAGAGAAACACCAACAAAGCAATAAAAGGAGAGATGGAAAAATAAAGATAACAAAATAAATAGTGAACATTTATAATGAAAAATGGAATTAAAGATAAAAATAAATAGTAAGAAAGAAGGGATAAACAAAAGACAATTATAAAAAGAGAAAGATAAAAAGAAAGGTTAAGATGGAAAATACAGATTGGAAGAAAAATAGAAATAAAGAGAGATAGAAGCACATATAGAGATAATCAAATAATAAAAAGTAAGAAATAACAAAAAAGAAAGAGAGAGATATAGAAACATCAACAAGGAAAATAATGAGAAAGAGAAATAAATCTAAAGAGATCTAAACCATGAGATAAAGAGAGAATAAGGTAGCCAAATAAATACACTACAAAATAGAGGGAATTAAAGAAAGGCATAATAGGGATAGAAATAAATAGTAAGAAAGAAGAGACAAACAAAAAGGTAATTATAAAGAGAGACAGCTAAAAAGAAAGGTCAAGAGGTAAAAAAAATAGATTGGAAGAAAAAAAGGTTCCAAGAAATAAAGAGAGATTGAAGCAGAAAGAGAGAGCACCAAATAATAGAAATAAAGAAATAATAAAAGAATGAGAGAGAGAAATACGAAAAAAGAAAAAGAATAAGAAAGGGAAATAGATGTAGAGAGATCTGAACTTGAAGATAAAGGTAGAATAATAGAGACAAATAAATGCACTACCAAAAATGGGAATGAAAGAAAGGTATAATAGAGATAGAAGGAGTTCATAAGGTCCAAGATCTAATGCTCACATATTTGAGGCCTAGGTTCCATGTGTTCTATGCTCACAGATTTGAGGCCTAGGTTCCATGTGTCTACCATCCACAATCTGAGGTCTTATGCCAAAGATATAGGACCTATGGTCCAATGTCCATGGTCAAAGGCATAGGACAAAGGTTTCTTGGTCTAAGGTGTGAGGTCCAATTGTCTAAAGTCTAGAGTCTAAAGGATCACAATATTCAAGAATAGTTCCTTGATCTAAAGTTCATGGTCCATGAATCCAAGCTAGAATATATAGTGTTCATGGGTCCAAAGTTAAGGTTCTAGGGTTTAGGATCCAACTTCCAAGGTAAAATGCTTTAGGATCATGTTTCTAGAAACAAGGTTTAGCTTCAAGGATTTAATCTATAGGGTTCATGCTTTCATTATATAGTCTAAATTCTAGGGCCCAAGATCAAGTGTTCAAGGTGTAATGTTCCAAAAGTCTTGGATTCCAAGGTAAAGGATCAAGGGACACAATATAAGGGCACATAGTCTATAATTTGAGGGACAAGTTCTTATAACCTAGGTCCAAAGGGTATAGTGTCCACATCCCAGTGTCTAAAATTAAGGCTCTAGGGATGGGGTTCAATGCCAATGGTCCAAGGATTTAGGGTATAGGGTATATGTTTCTTGTTGAGGGTGCATAATGCTAAGGTCCTAGTGATCCCAAATCCAAGCTCTAAGAGTTCACAATAAATGGTATAGGTTTTTGTGTCAAGGGTTCATGATCTATAAGTCTAGGGACAAGACCCAAGATCTAGGATCCAAGTTTTAGGGTAAACATCTAGCATACAATGCTCAATTTCACAGATTTAGGGAAACTATTTTCTATAATCTAGTGTTTAAATTCTAGGGCCCATAGTCTAGTATACATGGTCTTGGATCCAAGCTCTAATCATCTAACAATGTAAGGTTCAATATTGAAGTTTGAAGCTCAGAGGTAGAAGGTTTAAGGCCTAGGTTCTTGGGATCTAATTTGCATGTTCTACTATTTGAGGTCAAATATCTAGTAGCATAGCCTAAGCACTAGGGTTCGTTCACAAGTTTAAGGTAAAGGATAAATAGTAATAGTTTTTGGTCTAGGGTCCTCAAGTATAAGACATAGCCTCTAAGGTTTAGGGTTCAAAGATTAAGGGTCTAGGATCTAAGTGTTTAGGCTATAGGATAAATGTTTATCAATCTAGGGTCCATGATCCATGAGGCTAGGGTGTAGGTCAAGGTCTATGGGTCAAAAACTTAAATTCTAGGGTCTAAGGTCCAACCAATATAGAAAGAGAGAAAAATCGATGGAAAAAAGAAATAAAGAAATAGAAATAGCAATGTAGAGAAACATTAAAAAGAAATAAATATATTTAGACAATGAGAGATAACTAGAATAAAAGAAAATTAAAAGAAAAAAATATATGCCAAAAGAGAAAGAAAAGAGGTATAAAGATAGTTGTGAGAGAGAAATACACTATGAGAGAAAAAGGAAAGAAAATGTATATAAAGAATAAAAGAAAAATTCATATAAACATAAAAAAAATAAAGAAAATTTTGATAAATATGAAATATAGGAAAAAAAGAAATAATGAAATTAAGTAAGAAGAGAGAAAGTAAAAACAAAACCTGAAAGAATAAAAATCATTAAGAGAATAAAAGTGTATATATAGAGATAGAGAGAAACAAAATAGAAAACACTAAGGGAGGGAAAGAGTCAATAAATTGGATACAAAGAAAGAAAGAAGGGTAAGAGGGAGCGAGATTGAGATAAAATAGAAAGAATGACATGAGGGGAAAGCAAAAGAAGTTAAAGAGAAAATTAGTGAAAGAAATAGTAGAGAGATGCAAAGAGAGAACAAAGTAAATGTAGAGAGAAAAAATTTTTAAAAAGGAGAGGAAATAAGGAGAAAAGATAAAAAAATAAAATAAAAGATCTAAGAAATAGAAATAGATATTAAATCACACAAATATATATTGGATTATAATTAAACATTCTATACTCATGTCTACAAAACACATAAATGTTGAAGTAGTGGGGAGGATTATGTTGAGCTTAAATTTGAATTTGAAATTTACACATTCTATACTCATGCCCACAAAGTACATAATTCACTTGAGTTAATTTACAAATCATATATTCATGTCTACAAAGTACACAATTCGTTTGGATCAATCTTACAAATCATGGATTTAAATTTGGAAGAAGGAAAAAACTTAAGGATCAAAACTGATAATTGGAAAGAATGCATATTGCATCAAGTAAGAATTTGATTACATGCTAGTTATTAGTAAAAATTTCATGACTTACACTTATCCTTACATAAGAAATAAACAATCAAATAAATTCAAAACAAGGTATATAATTTTCACCATTACACAAATATATGTTTTCGAAAATTTGGACCAATGAACATATACATAAATAAATTTATTTGTGCTCCTATGTTCAGTGTGACCTTAGAATAATGAGTTCTGAGCTTAAAAAAATACATGCAATTGGCTTCATTGTACATAGACTAATGTACAATTAAAGAATGTAAAGGAAGTAGCAAGGTAGAATTTTGAAATGAAGTAATTTGACCAATTCAAATTCTCTTGGGGATTGGGAATTATTTGCTTGGGAATTCTTTTGACCATTATGATTTTATTAGAGCATTTTTCACAGAAAGGTGTGTGCATGTAAGGCCATTGGTATAGCCCATCATTAGAAGTGAAAAAGAAAAGAAAAATGGCAATCCAAAGGGTTTGGCTGCCAGGGAAATGAAGAAACTAAAACAAGGTCCAGGTTTAAATCCCCATCGTGGCAACATATAACTTTAGTAGGAGATTGTTACTTGATTTACAGATCTTAAGAATGTTCCAAAAAACTGAACACATAACTCAATTTCCAAGAATTATACCAAAAGAAAACAATCCATTGAACACAAAACTCAAGAGATGAATGAGTCACGAACTAAATGTGTATTTACTGTACTAAAGCTATTAATATATAACAAACAAATATTTAAGAATACGAGAAGAGATTTGATAAAATTTTGTATTTATCTCTTTGAATAAGAGCTGAAGTATATTTTTAAAATGGGTAATAATAGTAGTGGTAGGTATACAGACAATTGAAAAATATTTAAGAATTGGGTAAATTTTTTTAATAGGTATAGATGATATGCATGCCAATACTATCTTAAGTAGAGTAAAGTATATTAAAAATGGGCACAAATATCTACTATAGAGATAGGTGGTAGGAATCAAGAATGAAACAGACCTAACCAGACCATTTTTAAGGATGGTTTTCGATCAATATTCTATACAAGAACATTACTGGAATGACAGACAGGGTATGTATCTTGAATATTCAAGAATCATCAGAATTGGATTCATAGAACTCTAAAAAACAGCTCAAAACCCCTATTATGTAATATTTCAATATTGCTGGAAAAGGAATTCTCACTGTTTACAGGCAATAGGAGATAATTGGTACTTTGAAATTATATCTCATGGGTATTCAACAATCATCAGAGGACTAGTATTTTCTTCTATTGATTTCAGTTATAATTATGCTTTGAACACATAACTAAAATATCATCAGAAATGAAAAAATCAGCAAGTACCCAATAAATCCCCATGAATGAAAAGCAACAGGGTAAATCTCAATTTTAAAATCTTATCCCTGGGAAAGAAATGAAAAAATCTCTATACTGGGCGTACCTGTTTGTTCAATCCATAGAGTGAATTAGTCTTTCTAACACACGTTTATGCGCTATCAGTCCCACTTGCTGCTATCAATGCCTTCATCAACACCCAAATTAGCAATCAATCAGGCAATTGCTGCAAATTGCAGAAAAAGGAAATGCATGGTATAGAATCGCTAAATTAGCAAAACAAGATCTTAGCGAATCAATCAGACAATTGCTGCAAAAGGAAAAGCATCTAATTATCAGTTCTAAAATCTTATCCTGGGAAAGAAATGAAAAAATCTCTATACTGGGCGTACCTGTGTGTTCAATCCACACAGTGAATTAGTCTTTCTATACTTTATGCGCTTTCTTTGTATAATTGGCTCCCCTGCTACTATCAATGCCTTCATCAACACCCAAGTTGCAGAAAAAGGAAATGCATAGTATAGAAAGGGAATCGCTCAATTTGTAGAAATTCAAGTGACCGTTATGGCCTCCTAAATATAAATGCCCGTATGTTGGTTTTTTTTTTTCAGAAATTCTTTTGAAAGAATACAGGTTGTAAAGCTTTGAGGTGCATTTTTCATTACATTTTAATTTTAAATTGGATTTATTATTTTGTATATTAACGTTATTTTTTTATTTTATTTAGTTTTGGTTTGGTTTTGATGGAGTGGTTTAATATAATTACGTTTATTTTTTAATTATTATTCTTTTTTATTTATATATTTGATCATTTCATATTTGTATTCACTTATATTTTTGTATATTTGACATTTATAATGTTTATCGTTGTCTACTATGTTCATTCATTCCTCGTATTAACATCATCATTCTTTTGTCTCAAGCAATTGAACAATGCAACTTAATCTTGTATCACACAAATTTGACCCCTAAATAAAAAAATCAAATTTAATATCAATAAACTCTCATCTATTCTATTTTTCCTTGAGTTGACTTGGTACATAGTTCATGTGATTTATTGCTATGTAGTGGTATTTAAAGGCATTCAATGTGTACGATTTTACATCAAAACATCCATCATAACACTTTGATTGGAGCAATAAAATAATTAGAAAAATACATAAAAATTAACATCTAGATCACTTACATTCTTACTAGATGTCTATCAATCACTTTCACAACTATAAAGTCAGTCAAACAATGGGGTTGGCCTAGGATGATTTGACCTTAGTGATCCTTCACTCTCCCTAAGGTATTTTTAAATAATGCTAGAAAATTGCATCAAAATTAACATCTAGATTACTTACATGCTTATTGGTTGTCTATCAACCACTTTCACAACTATAAAGTTAGTCCAATAACATGGGGTTGACCTAGGAAAATTTGACCTTAGTGATCCTTCACTCTCTCCAAGGTAGTTTTAAATAATGCTAGTAAAGTTGACAATAGAGACGAATAGATTTCAAGTTGAAAATGCAGTAGATTAGGATTGCATGCCAAAGAACATGTCCATGGAATGTGAGATTGACTTAGAGCCACCAAATCAACCTACATAGAATCTAAGGATAGTCTATACACTCATAGATCATATGACTTCAAGTTTAAAGTGAATCAATTTTGTAGGTTTCCATCCTTCTCATTCCATCATCAATTCTACATTTGTGCACATCTTTCCATTGTATTTAATTTCTTAAAATAACATTTAATATTATGATATAGGACCCTTAGCGCTTTAATCTAGGTTAGTTTACATTTGACACTTATGCGGTTTCATTTAATTAGCCTATATTAACTTAGGGGAAGTGTAATTTTCTATCACAAATTGAGTACTTATTATTTATAATTTGGTGAAAACTACATAGTTATGCATGTTTCCCTTATTTTTTAGAACTTCAATTGTAATGTATTTAAAGAAACAATAAATCACTTTAGTTGGATTTGTTTTTAGTTTTTGATTGCTAGGTTATGAATAATTAGATTACCTCTTCTAAAATTTTATCATGGAAGAGATCAAATCATTGGCTCATCAAGCTATCTCCATCTCTTTTCTCTATCATTAAGAAGCCCCCATTCATGTTTAAGTTAATGCAACTTTGTGATTAAGCTATATGTTTGAATATGGTAGTATAGTGGTTGGAGGGAAGGCCTCGTTTTTGGTACTACTATGCATTCCTTTTTTAAAAGGATCCAATTTGTTAAGTTCAAGCTTAAACAATGGATAAATTTGGTTTTGGCAATATTTTTTGTAAGAAGAATAGGTGTAGGATTAAATGATATTTTTCAAATCAAAGAATTTTTTATGAATAGAGAACAATTTCTATATGAGTCCTCTTTTTTTTGGAGAGCTTCTTGAATGAAAAATTTGGGAGTATATTTTTTAAAGTAGAGATTAAGGATTAATTAGCTCCTGGAGGGGGGATTAAAATACCTCCTCCTTTTCCTATAATTCAGTTAAAGAAAGGAGAAATAGTAGTTTTATCACATTTATTACCTCTCCTCAAGGAATTCAATTCTCTTCATTTTAGGATATTAATAAAGAATTTATTTAACATTTCTCTTCCTTGATTTTAAGAAAAGTGGTCCTACAAAAATAAAAGAGTTTAAAAGGTTATCTTAGGTTGCACTCCTTCTTTGGTTACTTGGAAAATGGATGGTATTCTTAAGAGGCCTATTCCTCTTCAAGAATTGGAAAAGGTTATTTTCCAAGTGAAGAAAGGTAAGTCTCCTATCTTTGATGACTTTCAAATTGAATTTTTTCTACAATTCTAGGAAATCTTGAATGATCATCCTCTGTAAGCTATGCGTGAATTAACACTAACAAGAAGATGATTAAACAAATCAATTCTACTTTTTTTTGGCTTTGATTCCAAAGAAAGTGGGGGGAAAATCTTTTCATTTATTTCTCCCTATTTCTCTTCATAATATATCTTACAAGATCATTACCAAAACTTATTATTGATCACTTGAAAGATTTTTTTCTAGAATCTTTGATATTGTTTGAGTAGGGGGTCTTTGTAAAGGGGAATTAGATTCTTGATAGTATTCTTATTTATTTAGAAGCCATTCATTGTATGGGGTATTAGAAGGATGAAGCTATATTTATCAAGCTAGATATTCCCAAGGCTTATGATAGGAGCAGACGGCCCTTCCTTATGAGTGTATTATCTACTTTTTTATTTATATTTAGGTTGGATTGAGTGAGTCATGAGATATATGGCATCTTCTTCCTTCTCTATTCTTATAAATTGAACCATCTTCTATTTTTTAGCTTCTAGAGAGTTGTGACAAGGTGTTTCCCTCTCCCCTTATTTATCTATTCTTATGGTAGAGGGTTTGATAAAAATCCTTAATAAACAAAGAGTTAATTGGAGTATTTTGGGATGGAAAGCAGCTAGAGACCATGATTCCCATTTATATCCGCAATTTATGGATGATCCTGTCATAATGGGTGTTAGTAAAATACAAGAAGCTATCAATTTTAGGGGCACTTTGGATATGTTTTGGTGGCTCTTGGTTAATGGATAAATGAGGATAAGTCAAATATTTATTTTTTAATATTCTTTTGGTCATTCAATTGAGAAGTACTCTTATCTTGTGGTTCAAAACATGATAGTTTCTCTTAGATTATCTTGGTGTTCCTTTGTTATTTGGTCTTCCTAATTATATTTTGTGGAGGAGGATTCTTGATAGCTTCAAAATGCAGGTTTCTCACTAGACTTTATTATGGTTGTCTTTCATAGGGCATCGTACCATTTTGACATTGGTTTTGTATTCTCTTCCTAATTATAGATTTATATTGATTTCAACTCCAAAAAGTTTTCTCACTTGGAGTTCCATTCTTTTTATAGGAAATTTTATCAGGTAGGGAATCTAAAATTTACAAAATGGAGTCTTAAATTAGTTGGGAATAGGTTTTTAGGCCTTAAAAAATGATGGTCTTAGTATTAAGAATTTTAAATTGCATAGTCAAGCATTGAATTTTAAACTTAATTAGAAATGGTCTAAGTAGTAGGATTAGTTGTGGGCCAAACATCTAAGATATAAATATTTATGAGGTGTCAATGTTGCTAAGGTTTCTAGAATGAGTTTGAATAGGAAAGGCTCTATGACTTGGGATACTACCAAGAAGGTTGCATCACTTGTTATGTAGGGCCTCTTATGGATTGTAAATTTGGATCACAATTCTCTTTTTTGGATGGATTAGTGGGATTTTCAACCTCAAGTCTCACCTTCTTTCTCCAAATGCTTCCTAGATTTAGGTCCTAGGACCCATTCGCCCAAGGGAGAATGGATCCTGCTTAAGTTGAGGATCTCAATTTTAATATGTTTTTGGCAAAAAATTTATGTTTCAAATTCAAATTGCAATTGTTGGCCTTTCATGCTTAATTGTCAAGAAATTATAAAGTTACATATAAATACAAGGTATTTTTATCAATTCAAACTAAGCAGCATTAAGACAACTTTCACAAGAGAAAATTTTATTGTCAAGAGCATTCAAGAGTAGATTTATTAGTCTTCTACATCAGCATTCAATATCTCAAGCATCATGTCAAAGTTATTTGCATCTATGCATGTTTTTGGAGCTAAAATTGTGATGTAGGTTTCAAGTTTCAAGCATCAAGATCCATCATCAATCAAGCCTTTTCATGCAAGATCAAGACCTTGGAGAGATGTGTTAGACTTCAGTCCTCTAGGGATGTCCATTCAAGGGTTTGGTGAGTCAAAACATAGCATTGTTCGTTCATCATTCCTTAAATTTTATTATTCTTTCAAGGTTTAAATACCAAGCTAGGGTTTAACCAAGGAAAACCCTTATCCAACAAGAAAAAATATTTTTCTCCTCTCTTGTGTATGTGCAGATCTTAACTTGAAGAAAGATTGGAATTGAAGATCTCAACAGTGGAAAATTGCAAAAGTTGTCAACGTTGCAAAGTTGTCAAGGCCACAAAAACTCAGATCCTGAATTCATTTCCAACTTTTTAGCAGTGAAACCTATGGGAAAATGCATCTCAAATCTATCTCTAGAGGGCCTCAAAAATTGAGAAAAAAATATGTACAAGGAATCATTCACCATTTCTGGATGCTCAACAACCACTTTTGGTGATAGGTACACAATGTCTTACCTTTCTCAAATTTGCTAAAAGTTTTTTGTTATGCTTAAAATACATGATTCTAGCCTTACATAGCATAATTGAGTTTATTTACTATTTTTAGTTTATCTCCCAAAAGTGTTGTTCAGGTATATTGTACATCGTCCTCTATCATAAGGAAATTTGCAAGATCTCCAATAGGGTTGACAGTCAATCCTACCTTTTGGGATCTCATTTCCTAATGAAATTAATAGAAAGATAGACCCACACATGCCATTTCCTATCCATTTTGGTTAAACCCTATTTTCCTTTGTCTCATTTTGGTGAACCTATTTTTCTATGTTTCACTTCCTTTGATTAAAATATTTTTGGATTCTAGTTGGTCTAAGTGTAATACTTTGAAGCTTATCATTTAGTGGGGGATTCTTACATTTATCATTAGAAGGATCCAAGTTGTTGGACTTCTGAGGGAGATTTTGATAGTTAGGTGGCCTTATCTTCTAATTTGGTAGACTTCTCATGTTTCTTTCTAGAGGAAACTAAGGCTTATGTTTGGTGTTATGCTCCAAAGGGGATTCATTTATTCTCTCATAGGTACCCA
This sequence comes from Sequoia sempervirens, assembly GCA_007258455.2. NCBI lineage: Eukaryota > Viridiplantae > Streptophyta > Pinopsida > Cupressales > Cupressaceae > Sequoia > Sequoia sempervirens. Next base: position 97,628 of record VDFB02285776.1, on the reverse strand, counting down.
TATTATAACATTATAAATATGGGTACAAATATTTTCCATAATAGATTTTTTTTTTAAATAAGTATTGTTGGCCTAAATGAAACCTCTTTCTCTATCTATTTTGTCAAAATAAATGTCTTACCTAAGACAACATAAGAAAGATGGAATTCCAAGGTCCTTATAAACATGTTCTCTATGGGGATAATGAGGAGTGTGTACCTCATAATTTATTTTAGTGATATATTTCTAAGGGTATTTGGAGGTAATAGTGGCATATTCCTAGATCTAGCATCTAGTTCATGCTACTTATCTATCTAAATTTTGTTCAGGTTTTCTATGTCATCCTACTTCTACCTCTTTTACTTTTTATATGGTCTAGGATATTGCTCCCATCTTTATTCTTGGGTATATTTTCTTGGAAAGAAATCATCAACTCTTCCAAGGTTATTATAGTCTTATTGGATACATGTCTCATAAAATATTTTAAACTTAATAAGATAAAATTTTGTGGGTAAGTATTCTATTGATGAAGTCTTAACTCCTTGTGATATTTATATTTTTAGTCAGCTATATTTGGGTAATTTTATGAGATATTCTCTTTTATCTCTAGGATTAAACCTTCTAATATGTTAAATAAAGTCTATAGGTAAATGATCAACTCCTCCATTAGTATTTTAAAAATTAACAATGATGGTTCTTATCATAGTAATATAGGTGCATCAAGGACATGTGGTTTTGACTTAGACAATGCTAGTTTAGTTCACTTCTTTTTCTATTCTACTACAAGGTTTTCTAGTAAAAGTTAGATGGGGGCTTGAGCCATTGCTATAGGTATGGAAATTTTTTGTGAGATGGGTTGGAAGAATATAATGTGATATAAATTCCATTATTTTGGTCTCCCTTCTAAGTAATGAGTCTCATGAATCTTCATAGAGGTTGGAATCCTTTGTGGAGAAAATTATTTGCCTTTCACTATCTATTTTATTCAATTCATAGATAATGGATTTTTTTTGTAGATTCTTTGGCTAGATGGGCCTCTAATGTTAACCACATCTAGAATGTCATACATTGGAAGTCCTTATCTCCTCCTCAATATTCACAATTTCTTCAACTCGTTCACAATGATTTGGTTTGATTATTCTATTATTTCTCATGAGGATATTTTGTTCAAAATTTAAATTTACACATTTTGAAATTTATGCTAGCATTTGTGAGATGATCTAACACACATTTTATGTTGATTTTTGTGTTATGTTGTTAAGTTCAAGATTAAACAATGGAGAAATTTGGTTTTGAAAATATTTTTTGTAAGAAGAATAGGTGTAGGATTAAATTATATTTTTCAAATCAAAGAATTTGTTATGAATAGAGAACAATTTCTATAATCAAGTCCTCTTTTTCTGGAGAGCTTCATGAATGAAAATTTTGGTAGTAGATTTTTGAAAGTAGAGATTAAGGATTAATTAGCTCCTAGAGGGGGGATAAAAATACCTCCTCCTTTTCCTATAATTCAGTTTTTAAAGAAAGGAGAAATAGTAATTTTATCACATTTATTACCTCTTCTCAAGGAATTCAATTTTCTTCATTTTAGGACATTAATTAAGAATTTATTTAACATTTCTCTTGATTTTAAGAAAAGTGATCCTACAAAAATAAAAGAGTTTAATTTAGGTTATCTTAGGTTACACTCCTTCTTTGGTTACTTGGAAAATGAATGGTATTCTTAAGAGGCCTATTACTCTTCAAGAATTGGAAAAAGGTTATTTTCCAAGTGAAGAAAGGTAAGTCTCCTATCTCTGATGACTTTCATATTGAATTTTTTCTACAATTCTAGGAAATATTGAATGATCATCCTTTGTAAGTTATGTGTGAATCAACACTAACAAGAAGATGATTAAAGAAATCAATTCTACTTTTTTTTGGCTTTTATTCCAATGAAAGTGGGGGAAAACTTGTTTCATTTATTTCCCTCTATCCCTCTTTATAATATATCTTACAAGATCACTACCAAAACTTATTATTGATCACTTGAAAGCTTTTGTCTAGAATCTTTGATATTGTCTAAGTGGGGGGTTTCTGTAAAAGGGCATTATATTCTTGATAGTATTCTTATTTATTTAGAAGTCATTCATTGTATGGGGTATTAGAAGGATGAAGCTATCTTTATCAAGTTATATATCAAGCTAGATATGCCCAAGGCTTATGATAGGAGTAGATGGCCCTTCCTTATGGTAAAGGGTTTGATAAAAATCCTTAATAAACAAAGAGTTAATTGGAGTATTTTGGGATGGAAAGCAGCTAGAGACCATGATTCCCATTTATATCTACAATTTATGGATGATTTTGTCATAATGGGTGTTAGTAAAATACAAGAAGCTATCAATTTTAGAGGCACTTTGGATATGTTTTGGTGGCTCTTGATTAATGGATAAATGAGGATAAGTCAAATATTTATTTTTTAATAGTCTTTTGGCCATTCAATTGAGAAGTACTCTTATCTTGTGGTTCAAAATAGGATATCTTCTCTTAGATTATCTTAGTATTCCTTTGTTATTTGGTGTTCCTAATTAGATTTTGTGGAGGATTCTTGATAGCTTCAAAATGAAAATTTCTCACTAGACTTTGTTATTGTTGTCTTTCATAGGGCATCGCACCATTTTGACATTGGTTTTGCATTCTCTTCCTAATTATAGATTTCTACTTATTTCAACTCCAAAAAGTTTTCTCACTTGGAGTTCCATTCTTTTTATAGGAAATTTTATTAGGTAGGGAATCTAAAATTTAGAAAATGGTGTCTTAAATTAGTTGAGAATAGGTTTTTAGGCCTTAAAATGATGGTCTTAGTATTAAGAATTTTGAGTTGCATAGTCAAGCATTGAATTTTAAACTTAATTAGAAATGATCTAAGTAGTAGGATTAGTTGTGGGCCAAACATCTAAGATATAAATATTTATGAGGTGTTGTTGTTGCTATGGTTTCTAGAATGAGTTTGAATAGGAAAGGCTCTATGACTTGGGATATTACCAAGAAGGTTACATCACTTGTTAAGTAGGGCCTCTTATGGATTGTAAATTTGGATCAAGATTCTCTTTTTTGGATTGATTAGTGGGATTTTCAACCTCAAGTCTCACCTTCTTTCTCCATATGCTTCCTAGATTTAGGTCCTAGGAACCATTCGCCCAAGGGATAATGGGTCCTCCTTAAGTTGAGGATCTCAATTTTAATATGTTTTTAGTGGAATTTTTATGATTCAAATTCAAATTGCAATTGTTGGCATTTGATATTTAATTATCGGGAAATTATAAAATTATGTATAAATACAAGGTATTTTTATCAATTCAAACTAAGGAACATTAAGACAACTTTTTACAAGAGAAAATTTTATTGTTAAGAGCATCCGAGAGCATATTTAACAGTCTTATACATCAACATTCAAGATCTCAAGCATCATGTCAAAGTTATTTGCATCTATGCATGTTTTTGGAGCTAACATTGTGATGTAGGTTTCAAGTTTCAAGCATCAATTCAAGCATCAAGTTAGGCACTTGACAGGTATTTGAATAGATGAGGTGTACGAAAACCCTCCTCTTGAGGGAGAAAAAACCCAACAAAAATAATATCTCTTATATATATAAGCAATGGAAACAAGTCACTTTACAATAAGGCCTCACAGAAGGCCAATAATCAGCACCAGCAATGGCTGTAAGACAAACTAATAGTCTGATCTTTTAATCTGTACTTAATAGACTTCACAATTTGCTCCTATATGAATTCACACTACTCTTCTTGAAGAACTTGCACTTAATGGAGAAGGAGATCGAACTTGCTTGATGTCCAAATGAGTGGAAATGGCCTCATATAAATACATTGCTAGATAGGTCACACCGTTTCAATAGACTAGGTCAGCCACCAAGAAGAAATAAATGCAATTAATAATAATGAATTACAATGGTCAGCCAAGGAGAGTGATGTAAGGAATTCGGCCAAAAAATAATGTTGCCATTAACACATATAAGTAATTTATTTCTTCAATTGGAGTTGGAAGAATTGAGCCCGAAGCTGCTAACATCAACACTACCTCTCAGCTAGGGAGAAATACTTCCAGCTACATAAGACATATCACCTCATCATGATGTCTACCACAATGGCTACTACCAAATGTGGAAAGGAAGAATATCACCTCATCATGATATCAAATATCACCTCAACATGATATCAACCATAATGGCTACAACCATGTATGGTATGTACAAGTGTTCATCACTTGCGTGATGTTGTCAACTCAACATGACTTTCACCATGGTTCTCCCAGAGGGTGAAAACACAAGTACAGGAAAATCATCACAGAATCTCTCACATGATGTTGTCATGGAGTCACACACATGACATCCACCATGGCTCTCCCAGAGGGTGGAATCAAGGGATTTCACCTCGAACATCTCTAATGGAGAACTCATTAATCAAGGGATTTCACCTCAAACTTCTCTCACAGAGAAGAACTCATTAATCAAGGGATTTCACCTCAAACTTCTCTCATAGAGAAGAAATCATTAATCAAGGGATTTCACCTCAAACTTCTCTCACAAAGATCTCATTAAAGAGGATCACTGATGTAGAGACTCCTTCTTAGTTAAGGCTATATTCTCCACCATACCAAGCTTATCTCGAAACTACACAAACTTTATCCTAGAGAGAGGCTTGGTGAGAATGTCTGTCGTCTGCTCATCAGTGTTGATATACCTCAATTGTATAGCTTTCCTCAATACCATATCTCTGATATAATGGTATTTGATCTCAACATGCTTGATTCTATCATGAAACACAGGATTGACAAAAAGTTTCACACAACTTTGGTTATCACAATGAATGATAGTAGGCTCCATTTATTGTCCAAACAATCCTGAAGGAGCTTATGAAGCCACACTGCTTCCCGAGTTTCCACACAACCTACAATATACTCTACCTCTGTTGTACTCAATGCTACAGATGATTGTTTCCTATTGCACTAGGAAATCATTGTAGATCCCAAACTAAAGCAATATCTAGAGGCGCTCTTCTGATCAGTGACACACCTTGCTCAATCAAAATCATTATACCCATGCAACTCGAGATCCACACCTGAAGAATATCTTAATCCATATCCAACTGTGCCATGCAAGTATCTCAGGATATGTTTTGCTGCAACAAGATGTATATGCCTCGGTTCACACATGAGCTGACTAAGTGCACTCACTGCATAGCAGATATCTGGTCTAGTATTGAATAGATACATCAATGATCCAATCAATTGTACTTATAAAGGATCCACCAAATTTGAACTAGTTGTAGAATCCTTAAACATCTTCTTCAAGTTCAATAGACTCCCTTTGAATCTTCAAGTACTAGCATCAACCTTTTGACCTCATCATCCAATATTGCCTGTAACGCTTGCCTTAGATAAATGTTTTTCCAGTGCACACTTCTGGTACTGAAGAGATTTCAAGGTTGACCTCCTTGACCTCATTGCAGATCACTCTATTTTGAATAGGTTTGTGGAGCTACCAATATCAAATCCAGATGACATTCTTGAGCAATTCTGACTCAGTAGTTGAAGAGGTCTTTCAAGGATTTAACACTTGGCCTTGCAACATTGCAACCTTCACTTCTTCTCAGTGAGTCACATAACTCCCTCTTGATCCCTCCCTCAGAGATTGCAAAGAAGACTTCTGGAAGTGAAGTCCCTCTAGCCACCAACTCAGTTCCATAGCTACAAGTTTTGACTTCCCACTTGAATATTTCTTTGGTCGGCTTGACTTCCTCACAAGATGCTTCAAGATTTTCATCACTAAGAAATCTCTCATCACCTTCTTGCTTCTCGATCCATCCTAGAAGTGATATAGAGAGAGATTACAAACAATTTATAACTATCAAAGAAATATCAAGGCTAGAATCATACAAGGTTTACTATCTCAAGATATAGCATGAACACATAATATTTTTATGAACAATAAATAAAGAAATCAACCTATAAGTGAAATATGAGCAAATATCAAAAAATCTGAATGAAGGGATAAAGAACTTATCTTTAATTGAATTCAGATAAAACTCTTTCTTTCATCTTTTACTCCTCTCGAGAGTGCTAAACTCAGCATAACATAAGACCATCTACACAACTACAGATTTCTTGAATGCATTATGCAATTAGCATGTAGAACCAACTCTCTCCAGGAGTTCAAGGCTCTATCACAGTTCATGCATTAGAGAATGATATCGATGTTACCGACTAATCACTCTCGAAATTGCAATTCTCTTTTTATTTCAGATTCACACTTAGAAATCTTCACAACCAGCATGAAATAACTTGCAATAAATGAAATCTTCAAAGGATCTTATGCTAGTGAACACTTTCAAGAGAAACCACTATCTCTCTTTACTAATTACAAGATCCAACTAAATGATATAACTCAACAAACAAAGAATACTCATCTCTTTAAATATTCTGATGGATGCAAATACTAGACACAGTAAGATACGCTGCTCTTGCATATAGATCAACACTCAACCTTCACGGCTTGAACACAGGCCCATGGCTTAGAATAGAAATTCCCTAGAATCCTTCTGAGAAGAGATCTCATCCAAATCCACAAATGAAGCATGTTGATTAGGCCTGGTTGGGAAATCCTTTTCATAGTGACCAAACTTGTCACAATGAAAACATTGGACTTTGGAGAGGTCCCACTTCTTCTTGAATGCAGGAGCACCATTAGCTCCTTTATCTCTATTCCTCTTGAAATATCCTTTCTTTCCACCTTTCCCTTTCTTCTTCAAGGATTGAGTGGAAAGAACATGAGTGTCTTCATTTGTAGAGATTCAACCAATACCTCTTGCAACCAACCTAGATTCTTCTTGAATACAATCTTCCCTCAAATGATCAAACTTGGGAAGTTTCAATCTTGCACCAATTCCTTGAATGTAAGACTCCTAAGATGAAGGAAGACCATTAAGGGCAAGCATGGAAAAATCCTTGACATCAACAAAATGATCGATAGTAGAGAGCTGATCTCTCAATTCAGAAATCTTCATGACGTAAGTGATGACAGATTCTCCTTCTGCCATCTTCACATGATGAATTTGTTGCTTTAATGCAAGTGATCGGCTTGTGTTGTTGATTTCTTACACCTCCTCTATTCAAATACCTGTCAATTGGTATTACTTCAATATGAAATTTTAACTCCTGCAACTATGCTTCTACCTAACACAATCTCTTGCCAATTCAACTTTTGTTTTTCAATTCTAATATATTCCACTTCTTTATCTTCTCCACCCATCCACTCACTTTTCTAATTACGTACTCTTTCTATCCTAGCCCCAATACATACATTGATTCTTGGTTTCAGTTGTACACATTTAATTGTATTTGTTTTTTATTTGCGATATTAAACATGGTATAATTTCCTTCTTCATTCTGCATACTAATGACTCAACCCCATACATTATTTCAGTACCATGTCTCTTGTATGCCACAATTTCCTATTGTTTCTACCTCCATGTAGCCACTATTTCCATTATACTTATCAACCTAGCATTAAATATCTTCTTCTAGCCACCATTTTTTTTTGCAGCCTCTCAACATGTCCAATCTTCCTTTCTACATCCCATGTTCTATGTTGTGCTATCCCCTATTTGTCTTACCTTTTCCATTGAAATGTTGTATTTTTTCTCCTTATAATATATTTTGATCTGATTTTTTTAAAATCCATATCAATTGTACCCCTTAGCCTTCTAATCCGCATACATTTGATTTGATCTATTCACCTCCTCTTTTCTATGAAGCATGACTTGGTATCTTCATTTTATTTTATTTTTACACTTAATTTATGCATGACGTCTCTTCATATTCCTCTTCATTGAAAATTCTCTCTACTTCATTCTTTGCACTGCCTCATAAGCTTCCTTGAGTGCAAGCTATTGCAATTTATTTGCTTGCATAAAATCAACAATGAACAAAAATGTCAAATCAATGTCAAATTGTTTTTGGGGTGATGTGGATTTCTCTTTTCTTGGGATGCTCCTACATCAAACATGTTGAGTAGAAAGTTTGTGAGCATAGGCTCACAAAAATGGACCTGAGTAGTTGAACTACTCTTCTAGGTTGTAGCCAACATGCAATGAACTCCATCAGTGAAGAATGTGCACCCAAACTATTTCTTCCTATTCTTCTAGCATTTCTCCAAAACAATTGCCATCTCCCTCTGACAACACTGCATTCTCCTTCTCTCCCTCATGGACTCATATCCACAAAAGCCTAACCTCCTCCACCAAATACCCCTTATTCTCCTCTTCTCACTCGTGGAATTCATTCCACCTCTAACCATCCACCTCAACCAAAAAAAAATTGTAACATCCTCTACCTTTTCTACACACAATCATGCAACATCTACACACAATTATGCAATTGTGTCTTCTACTTCCACTTTTGCAAACAAATTAAAATTGACATTTACCTCTTTATTTCTTATAGATGCAACATCGAAATTCACTATGATATCTTCCACATCCTCATCAACTACTAATTTTTTCTCTTCTCTCTTCACTACAACAATGAGCTTCATCTTCCATTCTTCCTCAATCACCAACATTTGTGCAAAAAAATCTACTTTACATTTTCCATTCGTTGTGACCTCTTCACTACTCGCTTCACTCTTTTCTACCTTTTCCTCTGTCTTCTTCCTGACATGTCTTTACTATAAATTATTTGGTAGGAGATTCTCCCTCATCTTTCTCCATCCAACTTAGGCCGCAACACTCTTTTCCATTCTCTTTTTTTGTCTCACTCCTCTCCACCACTTTCCTCTCACTTTTCCAAAAATTATTTTCAGATTTCTTGAGCCTTGCCTTGATCTTTCTTACTTCTTCACAAATAATCTACTCTATCTTCTCAAACTTTTCATTCTCCACATTATCCCAATACTACTCCCAAAATAGTATTTGCATGGGTCTCCTCACAACCCAACCCATATTTCCTATTGCAATCTTCCAAAATTATCACAAGATTCACAGCCAATTCAAATATTTTGACAAGTTTATTTGCCAAATTAAAATTGATATGAAGCTAATTGAATCAATTCAACTTTTTAAATGTCCAATTTAACAAAACTACATTATGAGGAAATTACAATTTGACATCTCCTCTGTTCAAATACCTATCAATTGGTATTACTCCAATCTAAAATTTTAACTCCTACAACTATCCTTCTACCTGACACAATCTCTTGCCAATTCAATTTTTTTTTTTCAATTATAATCTATTCTACCTCTTTATCTTCTCCACCCATCCACTCACTTTTATAATTACCTACTCTTTCCATCCCATACCAATACTTACATTGATTCTTGTTTTTAGTTGCACACATTTAATTGTATTTCTTTTTTATTTGCTATATTCAATATGGCGTAATTTCCTTCTTCATTATGCATACTAATGACTCAGCCCCATGCATTCTTTTAGCACCATGTCTCCTATATGGCATGATTTTCTATTGTTTCTACCTCCATGCAGTCTCTATTTGCATTCTACTTATCAATCCAATATTATATATCATCTTCTAGCCACCCTTGTTTTTCTTTTGCAGCCTCTTAGCATGTCCAATATTCCTTTCTACACCCCCTATTCTATGCTATGCTAACCCTCTATCTATCTTACCTCTGCCATTCAAATGCTACATTTTTCTCCTTATAATATCTTTTAATCTATTTTTTAAAAATCCACATCAATTGCACCCCTTAGCCTTCTAATCCACATACATTTGATTTTATTTATTCACCTCCTCTTTCCTATGAATCATGACTTGTTCTCTTCCTTTTTATTTTATTTTTGCGCTTAATTTATGTATGACATATCTTCATATTCCTCCACATTGAAAATCCTCCCTAGTTCATTCTTTCCATTGCCTCATAAGCTTCGTTGAGTGCGAGCTATTGCAATTTTATTTTCTTGTATAAAATCAACAATCAACAAAAATGTAAAATCAATGTTGAATTGTTTTTGGGGTGATACGAATTTATCTTTGCCTAGGATGCTCCCGCATCACCCTCCAACTCCCTCTCTCTGAATTTCACTCCCACTACCTCTCCCCTCCCTCTCTCCCTCTCCCCCCTCCACTCTGTCTCTCACACTCCCTTTCCCCCCTCTCACTCACCCTCTCCCCCCTCTCTCTATCCCCCTCTCTCACTCTCCCACTCCCACTCCCACTCCTCCCCCTCTCCCTCTCTCCCTCTCCCTCCCAATCTCACTCTCAAACTCCCTCTCCTATCTGAATTTCACTCCTACTACCTCTCCCCCTCCCTCCCTCTCTCCCCCTCCCTCTCTCTCTCTCTCTCTCCCTCTCTCCCAATCCAACTCCCTCTTGTTCTCTCTCCCTCTCCCTCTCCCCTCTCCCCTCTCTCCCACTCCCACTCCCTTTCCCTCTCCCTCTTTGTCCCCCCTCTCTCTCTCCCTCACCCTCTCCTTGTAGGAGTTGATGGTGACTCCTCAACACACCCAAGATTAGTTGCGACCAAAACCACTTCCACAAGAGAGAGAATGGCAAGAAAGCTTGCTTCACAATGCAAGATTGATTAATGGTTGATTGATCAGCTTGAATACAAATGTACATGAGATGCCTTGCTTATATGGGTAAGGTTGAGAGATAGCAAAGAATATGATGTTGACAAATGTCATGATCCTATGACATGAGACAACCAACAACCTAATCACCTAGGAAATGATGCATCCTAGCTAGATAAGATAAGTTCTAGATAAGCCAACTAAGCTTCTAGAAAGAATCTTTTATCCTAAGTAAACTTAACCATGTTAATATGTCCCCTAATGACCTAGTGAATGAATAAGCTAGGTACAAGACAATTATTCACACCAACACCCCCCCTTAAGTGAAACTTAGGGAGAAGATAATTATGCAAAATGTGCAAAGACTATAACTATGGGTCCCAACTACTAGGCCATGTTAGGTACCCATTTACAATGCAAATGATGCAATCTCTCACAAGCGGAGAAAAGGAGAAAACCCTGTGGGACAAAACTCCTCTCCAAAAGAGAGAAAACAAAACAAAAGAAACAAGACAACATGATGTATGGAGGACTCAATGATACCCCCCAAGGACAACATGCATTATGTATATACAATCAAATACCCCCCCATAAGAAGGAAGTAGAGAGATAAGATATCTCCCCCATGATGAAGAAGCTCCAATGTTGATGAAGAATGCCTAAAAACAAAAGATGACCCAATGTCTGCAAGCAACACATCTTCCCTTAGGAAGAAACAAATCCATAAGCTGATGAAGAAGCCACTCCATGTCCAATTGAAAGGAGGAAGCATGAATGCTCAACATGTATGCCTCTGAAAACTAATGAAGATCCTCCAAGCTTGAATGAGCCACAATAGAATCATGGTCAAACTGAACCAAGAAACATGACAAGTCAAGTGAAGGAGGAGACTCATGAATGTAAATCTCCAAAGACAAAGTAGACGGGATAACAGTTATACTGAAACTGTCATCAAAGAGGAGAGAAATCCCCTCAAGTGTGTCCTCCAAATCTGCAGTATGAGACTCCATGAACAAGCTAGAAATTCCTATCAAATACTCATCCTACAAAGCAAGATCTGAAAAACTATGATAATCTTGCTGAATAGAAGCATCAATGGCTGAAGGAGCAGGAGGTGGAGGAGTAGGAAGCTCAACATTGGTCTCTATAATACCAAGGTGTAGATGACCAAACTTCTCCTCACATGGTTCACACTCAATGGAGTGTGTGATGCAGTCAAAGGAACATTATCATCTTCTGAGGAAAAATGTGAAAAGGAATATAATCGAGATGAATGATCAACCATCCCAATAGCAATAATATCCCTAGTCTCCAAGTCCCTTATGTACACCCTATCTGAAGTGAACTCAACTATTTTACCTTGACCCCCATGAGTAATTTGATAAATAGAAAGGAGATTAGTGGACAAGGAAGGAACACAAAGTACATCATTGAAAGTCCCTTCCCCCATATCAATAGAACCCTTCCCACTTACCTTCATATATGTATTATTACCCATCAATATATGAGGTGAATTACAAGGCTCAAAAGAAGAGAACATAGCCATAGAAGATGCCATATGATGAGATGCCCCTGAATCAAGAATCCATCTATGAGATGCAAGACTTGTAGAGGCCAAGAGTGCTTGTCCTTTCATCTTGTGTATCCCAGAAGTAGATCCTGTGTCATGTGACTGAGATGATGATGAGGGAGCTGCCGATTGAGATGCTAAAGAAGAAGTAGCAGACACTAATGAGGGTAGCTTAATGTTATTCTTTTGAAGAAGGTGTGTCAGTTCATCAATCTTCTTATTATAACATCTATGCTCATCATGTCCTAATATTTTACAATATGCACATTTTAACTTCTTCTTTTTAGATGATTCCTCTTTAGAAGAGGATGTGGACTCAGGAGTGCTATGTGAAGGAGAATCTTTACCTTGCTCATTAGACTTGGGTGCCTTGTTCTACTTCTTACTTTTACCACTTGAATCTTTTGTCTCCTTTGCAACAAGAGCATGAGATCTAGAATACTTCAATGTGCCCATGTGTACCAACTTTGCTTATTCCCTTGTGAGTTGAGCTGAAAATTCATCAAGAGAAGGCATTTTGTATGCATTTCCAAGAGCATCCATTGTAGCATAGAATGTAGAAACAAAAACTGAATAATTAGGACCAAGCTTAGCAAGAATAGAAAGTATCAACTGTTCATCCTCTTTAGTTACCCCACAATTAGATAACTGCAATCTAAGAGAATTGAGATTAGAGAAAAAGTCTTGGACATTGTCAAAATCTAAAGGATTAAGACCCATGAGTTCATTCTCCAACTTAAATTTCCTCATCTTATCTGGCTTACCAAAGAGACTCTCTAAAGTATTCCAAGCTTCATTAGGATGAGTGCAAGATGTGACATGATATCTAAGATCTGGAGAAATGGACAACTTCAAAGTACCAAGAGCTTCATCCCTTCTATCAAGCCATTTTCTTTTCTCTTTTGCTCCTACAGGTTCTGGATCTTGACCAAATGTGATTCGTTTCAACTTTGATTTTAACAATAACAACTCCATTTGAGATTTCCACTCATGATAGTTATATGGAGTTAGAAGTACAACTTTTGTCAAATCCATGATACAATGAGATATTACAAGAGGAGAACAACAAATTTCCCTCACAATACAAGAAATCAACCCCTTGTCCAACAAGATTACACCTTTTTTTGCAAATTTACAACAATGGATCCCAAACTATCAAATCAGCTACAAACTGAAAATATGAAAATCTGGAAACAAATCTGCAAAAAGCGTATGAGTAGATCTGAATTGCTCTCGAATACCTTCCCGATGCCGCAAATTTGGGAAAAAAAGGAGATCGAAGCACAAAGATATGAGCTCGGAAGCAGAAAACGATGATCGGGATTCAACCTAGAAAAAGAGGCACAAAACTACAAAATCTCTACAAAATATCTGCACCACTGAAAAATTCAGGTCTTCACCTTTCCAACGGTATTTCGTTTCTAAAAAACGGCCTTCGTATGCGAAAGTTATGATAAAATGAAAAAAAGGCCTATAAATTGGCACTTGGGGGCAAACACAAATAATTAATAGGCTAATGAGGTGCAATTTTTTGGCACCCTGGAGCTACAATTCGGTTCTCCATGTGACCACACCGCCAAGCAAAGCAAAATAAAAACCACCGAATACAAAGGTCGGCCGCTTTGAGAAGATGCCGCTTTGATAGGAGAATATGCCAATAATAAAGACTCTACCAATGTGACAGCGATGACCTTGTATAGTCTTGTGTACTCACGGACGAACCAGTCAAAGCCGAAGATAGATCAAAGCTAGCAAAGGACCATGAACTCAGACGGTGATGGGAAAATGGGTGCCAACGGAACACAACAAGATGATGCTGACAACGCTACTAGGTACGCCGGATGTGAAGTGTACCGCCGATGAGAAGGACGCAGGGATAATGAAGGCCAATGTACCGGCCCAAAATGACAATGGCCGATTCTGATCTGGATGGAGGATGCACTTGCACCATTGATGACAAGACAGTGGACTATGCCCGTCAGATTTGACCTCTATGAGTAAATAAAGCCTTCATACCTGCGATAGATGACCCTGCGATAAATGTGGAGTACCCATGGATGGAGGAGTATGCCAATGACAACGCTGACCAAGTCTGACCCTTGATGCCGACAGACAAAAGGACCCAGGAAAAGATGACAGATACCCTGCAATGAAAGTGATCGGTGACCGGTCCGGAAGACAGATCCAACACAGGTACCCTGCAGAATATCTGAGATCTGACAGCGGAATATTCTACAGATGCCAATCCAATAAAATCCGCAGATATTTTAAAGCCCACAATATTAATAAAATTTTCCTTGATTTATAATTAAGCTAGATAAAATAATAATTTTCCCCCAAAATTATACAATATACCGTAGAAATATTTTTCTGAAAAAATATTTTTTGCGAAATTATGAAAAATCGTACCACTTGGGAGGCTGTCCCAGCAATTTTTTTTTTTTTTTGCCTCAAATTTTTTTTACCCAATATAGGCAAATTTATAGTCAAAATTCGTCTGCGGAGCTTTTTGAATTCAACCGTGAGGTTATTGAAACGCCAATCTACACCCAGCAAAAATCTTCAAGCCAAAATATCACCCTCAGATTTGGGAAGGAATCTGCAACACCTGGAAAGCTCTGATACCATGTAGGAGTTGATGGTGACTCCTCAACACCCCCAAGATCAGTTGCGACCAAAACCACTTCCACAAGAGAGAGAATGGAAAGAAAGCTTGCTTCACAATGCAAGATTGATTAATGGTTGATTGATCAGCTTGAATACAAATGTACATGACATGCCTTGCTTATATGGGAAAGGTTGAGAGATAGGAAAGAATATGATGTTGAAAAATGTCATAATCACATGACATGAGACAACCAGCAACCTAATCACCTAGGAAATGATGCATCCTAGCTAGATAAGATAAGTTCTAGATAAGCCAACTAAGCTTCTAGAAAGAATCTTTTATCCTAAGTAAACTTAACTATGTGAATATGTGCCCTAATTACCTAGTGAATGAATAAGCTAGGTACAAGACAATTATTCACACCAACACTCCCTCTCACCCCCCTCTCCCTCTCCCTCTCCCTCTCCCTCGTACTCCCCCTCCCAATCTTCCCTTAAAAATCCCTCTCCCTTTCTCCCTACCCCCTCTCCCTATCTCCCCCCTCTCCCTATCTCTCCCTTCCTCTCCCCCCTCTCTCCCACTCCCACTCCCTCGCCCTCTCCCTCTCTCCTTCTCTCCCCCTCACTCTCACTTTCTCCCCCTCTCTCCCTCTCTTGTACCACACTCCCACTGCGAATCCCTCTCCCTATCTCCCCCCATTCCAAACTCCCCTCCCCTCCCTCTCCCCGTCCATTTCCCTCTCCCTCTCCCACTCTTAATCCCACTCTCAATCCCACTCCAACTCTACCTCCACCTCTCCCCCCTCTCTACCACTCTTGCTCCAACTTTGTCTCCCACTCTCCCTCCCCCTCTACCACTCCCACTCTCTCTCCTTCTCTCCCCATCTCCCTCCCCCTATCCCCCTCTCCCTCTCTCCCACTCCCACTCCCTTTATCTCTCCCTCTCCTCTCTAAATTTCACTACCTCTACCTCTCCCTCTCCCCCTCCCCCTCTCCCTCCACCTCCCTCTCCACTCTCTCCCTCCCTCTCTCCCACTCCCACTCCAACTACCACCTCATTGCAATTAGACTCCTTATTCCCCTTTCCTTATTGGAAGGTAAGATTAATATTGGGTGACTCACAAATTGATTGGTAAATGATCACCTTTGTTTCCTCTTAAAGTGTCATGCCTCATTTAGTTGAATTCTCCTCTACAATAATTTTCAATCCTTATGCCATGGGATAAGAAACTTGTTGTTGTGGGTTGAAAATTCTTCTTGTTGCAAGTGTTAGTCTTATTCCTAAGGTATTTTCATTATTAATAATCATAATTTAAACATAAAATCCTACTAAATTTCATATAAATTCATGAAATCATACATACACATCAACATAACATGTTTCTATTTCCACATTCTTAAGATTGCTTAAAAGTATATAAAAGGTATAAAAGGTTTTGGTAATGTCTTGAAACTTAGTAGAAAGATATGATGAAAAGCATGAAACCGTAAAAGGGAAAGTAGCCAATTATTGATCCCATCACCTTCAACCAACTTAACTCTTACCTCCATTACTACTACACACCTAGATACACATATCCTTACAAGAAACCTTTCCTTTTACACATTATTGACCAACTCTATTTTCCATTACTACTACACACCTCAAGTGCCCACTTCATGTCCTATAGCCAAACCCTATACACCTAATTTACCCTGTGTTCAATTTCCTCTCATAATCCCATCCCATTGACCTTTAATATTTCACCCTATTCTCCATTATCTCATCGTATCCCATCCCATTAATCTCTACTAGTCCATCATATATTCTATTATCCCCTTTTGTATCCATCCTATTACTATCTCTTATTTCACCCTATGTTCCATTATCCCCTATTGGTCTTGTCCTATTATCTTCTCTTAATTCACTCTATGTTCCTTTATTCCCTCCTAATCCCATCACATTAACATCCAATAGTTCACCTTATGTTTTGTGATTCCCTCCTAACCTATCCCACTAATCTATACTAGACCATCCTATGTTACATTACCCCCTTCTACTCCCATCCCATTGTACCTAGAACTCTTATTCCACCCTTATTTCCATTATTCCCTCTTGGTCTTATCCCTTTATCTCTTTTATGTTATACCACCTCCCTCCATATTTTATGCTATACATATACTCTTAGAAGAAACCTTTCCTTTCACTCATTATTAAAAAAAATTATTCTCTATTACTACTACACACCTCAAGAACCCACTTTATGTCCTATAATCAAACCTCTAACAATTCACCCCATGTTCTATTATTCCCTCCTAATCCCATCCCATTAACCTCTAACAATTCACCCCATGTTCTATTATCATGTCTTGGCATGTCCCATTAATATCTACTAGTCTATCCTTTGTTTTATTATCCCCTCTTGGTCTTGTCCAATTATCTTCTCCTAATTCACCCTATGTTCATTTACTTCCTCCTAATCCCATCACATTAACATATAATATTTCACACTATTTTCTATGATCCCCTCCTCGCACATCCCACTAATCTGTAATAGTCCATTCTATGTTCCATTATCCACATTTACTCCATCCAATCTTACCATATCTTATTTTAGCCTACATTTTGTCATCCCCTCTTGGTATATTGTCCCTTTATCCCTTCTATATTATACCACTTCCATCCATATTTCATCCTATGCACATAAACTTACAAGAAACCTTTTTTCTATTCATTATTAACCGACTCTCTACTCCATTACTATACACAACTCAACTGTCCACCTTATGTACTATAGTCAAACCCTAGACACTACCTAATTTACCTTATGTTCCATTATTCCCTCCTAATCCCATCCCATTAACCTCTAATAGTTCAACCTATGTTTCATTATCCCATCTTAGCCCATACTAGCCCATCCCATTACTATCTACCAAATCATCCTATGTTCCCTTATCCACTTCTATTTTCATTCCATTACATTCTCTTATTCACCCTATGGTCCATTATCCCCTCTTAGTCTTGTTCCATCATCTTATCGTAAATCACCCTATGTTCCTTTATTCCCTCTTAACCCAATCTCAACAATATCTAATAGATCCCCTATTTTCCATGATCCCCTCTTGGTACATCCCACTAATCTATACTAGTCCATCATATGTTTTATAATCCCCTTCTACTAATGAAGATGAAATCATCAATTGACTTTTACCATATTTAAAATATAGTTGAACTAGCTATTCTAGATGCATTATTTAATAAAAATAATATTTTGTAGTATTTTTATATCATTTGTTGAATTAATGATTACTAAATGCACA
This sequence comes from Sequoia sempervirens, assembly GCA_007258455.2. Taxonomy (NCBI): domain Eukaryota; kingdom Viridiplantae; phylum Streptophyta; class Pinopsida; order Cupressales; family Cupressaceae; genus Sequoia; species Sequoia sempervirens. The sequence goes on along the minus strand of VDFB02285776.1, from coordinate 79,587 downwards.
ATTCAATGCAAGGCATGTTTACACAATTATTATGAAAGAAGATAATAAGGAAGGAATAAATTATTATTTATGCCATTATGTTGAGGAAAAAAATTAAATTGGAAGCCACTATCATAGATGGAGAAGAAATTGGGTATCCTATAGGATCAATGGTTATTTCTTGAACATGTCATAGAAGGTATCTAATGAATAAGTCCAATGTGTGGTTGTTTGAGGACTTTTACACACAAAAAAAATCTTCATTATTTTAACCTTGTGGCATCAAATGTTCAATTGAGTAATATGTGGGTAGAACATTGAATAAGAACTTATGGAAAGTTCATGAGTCTAGCCATAAAGCAGTACTCAACATCATAAAGAGTAGATCAAATATGCATGGTTCATTGGAATGAATTGGTGGAATGACACAAAGGTTGTACATGGTTTGTAAGAATATCATGTACTTCTTAATTTATTTGATTTTAGTATGTTATGCACTTCTTAATCTAGGTTTTTTATTTTGAATATGTTGTGAACTTATTAATTTATTTTATTTAAGTATGTTATATAATTCTTAATCCATGAATTCTATTTGAGCATGTTATTAAATTTTTAATATGTAGGTTAGTGGTGCCAATCAAGTTTCCACTTTCTTGTGGTTGATTTTGTTAGTAGAGAATTTTATATTCCTGAAGAAAAGATAATATTTTAATTTGATTGGTTGAGTGGATCCCTAAGTGTCTTAGTTTTTCTAGTTGATCTAATGATTTTGGTTTGATCTTCTTCAATCTCATCTCTATGTGAAATGAAACATCACAAAATTTCCAAGGTTATTTTGGCCCCCTCTTTAAAATATATCCAAATATTCTTAGGATAATGTCTTATTACATGTACATATCAATAGATTGCACAATATTGTGTGAATTTGGGCTCAATATTATACCCGTTACTTATCCCCATACACACACATCCTCATGTATTTATATGTTCCTTATCCATTTTTGACACTAGGTTTGTCATTGTTAAAGTTTCAATACATTATGAAGGTCCATTCTTACAAGATATACACATATCCCATAATCATTTGAGAGAAATGTAAAGATGTCAATATGTATATTTTATATTCTACATGTCATAAGCTTGAATAAACTACACTAAAATATTAGATGGGTAGGTGAATTTTATGGGATATCCCATTTTTTCCCCATGTGTGTCAATCCACTTGGGCTAAAAAGTTTTAGAAAGGTCTCTTAAGAGCACTAAGAGCAAAAATCTACCAATATATGATGAGGTAGTTCCTGCAGTTTATGGGGCATATGAACTTTTTTTCTAGAAATATTAGTGGATGTGGAATACCTCCAAATAACCTCTCTCAACTTTCATCAAATCCACATCATTTTATTTTGGAAAATATCAAACACATTTTTACAAAAAGTGTTAGTTGAGAGCAATGTAAAGGTGCCAACAAGCATTTTTTTTTCTACAAATCATAGAACTAAATAAACTACACCAAAAACATAGAGGTTGGTTGGTGGATTCTAGATGAGGCTCCATTTCATTCCACAAGTGTGTCAATCCATCTAGGCTACATGGTTATAGAAAGGTCTCTTAAGAGCTATGAGAGAAAAAAAATAGCCAATCTATGATGGGGAAGTTATAAAAATTCATGGGGCCAATAAATGTTTCATTTAGACCTACAAGTGGATGTGGGTTCCCTCCAAAATAACTTCTCTTAGTTTTCATTAACTCCACATTGTTTGACCATGGAAAGATTGAATGGATTATTGTTAAAAGTGTCATTTGAGAGTAGTGTAAAGGTGCCAAGAGACATATTTTTATTTATACACCTTGTGAGGCCAAACCAAATACACCAAAATTTTAAGGTGGGTGGGTGAATTATAGGGGAGGAACCATTCCATTCCTTAGGTGTGTTGATCCCTCTAACATACACATTTTTGACAAGGTCTCTTAAGAGCCCTAAGAATAAAAAATTTCAAAATATGAAAGAGTATTTATTGGAGTTCATGTGGCCTACAAGTATTTCATCTATACCTAAAGTTGAATGTAAGGTCCCTCCAAAATAACCTCTTTTATTTTATTTTCAACTCCACACCGTTTGTTTGGGGTAAGATCAAATTTATTCTTGTAAAAAATAGCATTTAAGAGTAGTGTAAAGGTGCCAAGAGAAAGTTTTTGTTCTATGTTTCATTGATATCAACATGCTGGGTTGGGTGTTTGAATTCTAGGGAGGTCTTGGTTCATTCCCCAAGTTTATATATCCCTCCAAACTACACAATTTTGGCAAAGTCTCTTAAGAGCCTCGAGAGAAAAAAAACTATCAAACTATGATGAAGTAATCCTCATAGTTCATGGGACTTATGAATGTTCTATCTAGAAATATAGGTAGATTCGGTGTCCTTGCAAAATGAACTCTCTCAATTTTTATCAAATTCGCACTATTTGACCATGAAAAGTGAACCGTAGATTTTTGGCACCATGCACTTCTCTAGCTCTTCTAGGGTTTTTCACCTAAAAGGAGAGAGGTAGGGCCAACAATGCTAAGGGGTTCATTCAAATTATGTTATGCATGATGTTACTAAGGCTAAATGAGATGATCTAAATGCAACTAAGCTATGAAATTGATCGAATATGAATACAAAACCTAAGAAACAAAAGATGTTTGAAAACACATTGTGTAATGCAACAATGAACTAGAAATAAATGCAAAAAATGAAACTTAAAGTGTGCACCTAAAGACTTGAAGAATACTGGAAATTATTTTTGAAACATTGTTGATACTGATCTTCAGGCCTGGTGGGACTCATTTTCCATTCTGGGCGAATTAGTCCCAGTTCTAGAAAACTGCACTGGGGCCCATTTTAGCCAAATGGGTTTTTGAATCTCCAAAAATATTTAGGAAATAGGTATAGTGGGACTCATTCACCACTTTGGGCGAATTAGTCCATTTTGGCTTTTCTGAAAACTCAAAAATGGAATCTGTAGCTTTTGGTATGCTCAATTTGCACCTCCAGGTGTCCCAGTCTGAAACCCTGATTTTTGAAGTGGTAAATGACTTTTTGTGTAAGTTTTTTCCTTGCAAAAGTGGAGATGACTTCAACAAGTTTGCAAACTAATCTTCAATAATTTCCAAGCCATCCAAGCACCTAAATCTGCAAACACACAATGAAAGAGAAAGAAATGGTGAATGTTAGAGCATAGGGGTTTGCGTTGGTCAAACCCCTTTTTAGGTAATTAAACCAAAATGATGAAAATATGTAATAAAGAATGACACAATGGATTTTTTACCTTTCCATGATGATTGAAATTGAATTTCTACAACAAAACATGAAGATTTTTCCCTTGAATGTCTGAAAAATGCTACCTTGGTGACTTAGAATGACAAAACCCTAGCTTGCTTGACTTGAGATGGAAGACATATGATGAATGAAGTTAAGTTATGATGAATTAGGGTTTATAAGGTTTTATTTATAGTAAATTCACCTTATTTTCCCGTAAATTGGACCCCCAAGGCCAACATGAAGAAAAATTGAATAAAAACCCCAATTTTTCTTGCTCATAACTCGAAAATGGCTCAAATGGGACTCATTCGCCACTAATGGTGAATGGGTCCCAACTAGATGGGACTAATTCACCAATAATGGTGTATGGGTCCCAAAGGGGCCATTTTTGCTAGCTAGAATGTCAAGAAGTAAGAAAATCAAGTTTATATGATGACTATGTTGGTTATTTGATTAAATTATGCCTTAGGATGCACAATATGGGTTAATAGGGGCCTATTAGTGATGATGTAAATCTCAATTAGGGCTTGGGACATAGAAATCAATGTTAAAGTGTGATTAAATACACTTTACAACACTAAAATGAGGTCCACATAGCCTAGGAAGGAACAAGAACCAATGTGAACATGCAAGACACATTACAACACTAGTTTAACATTAAGTCTAATTCAAAAACCTTCTAGATTTATGTAATAATGTTATTAAACATATTTTATAATGTTGAATTAGGTATAAATAGGTTCATTAAGTCTAGAAAAGCATTAAAGTCCTTTACAACACCTTTTCAAGACATTGTTAAAAGCATGTTATTCAATTTTCAAGGGTCCAAGACTTAGTGTGGATGCATAAAATGCCTCAAAACACTAGATTAAGACCTCATTAAGTCCATTTTATCATGAATTAATCCCATGTAAAGCAAAGGGTCCTTTCTTCTATGGCACATTTAGCCCCCACTTTAGTTAAAGGATGAACTTGCTTCAAAATCACACTAAAGTAGACATTCAAGAGAGATTCACATGTACAGATGTAGATGGAAAAGAATGACAAAGATTAAGAAGGAAATCAAGCCCCTAGGATCCAAGATCCTAAGTCAAACCATCAAGATACAAAATCATGCAATGGAAAGATAAAGAAAGATGAAAATGAAAAGATGGATCAAGCTTCAATCGTCTATCCGGCTAGTTGTGGATTAGATCTAGACTTGTTTGTTTAGAAATGAAATGTGTACTCACTCTAAGGAGACGAAATTCTTGGCTATCCGTTGGGTGAGAAAACCCAAAAGTATACTCACTCTAGGGCCACAAAACTTCTGGTTGTCCGTGGGGTGAGTAGAGAAATCCCAAAAGTATACTCACTTTGGGGCCATGAAACTTTTGGTTGTCTGCAGGGTGAGAAATCCCAAAAGTATACTTGCTCTAGGCCCACAGAGCTTTTGGTTGTCCACGGGGTGAGAAATCCCAAAAGGTGAAATACATATGCTAGTTGGTATGCACTCACAAACACATAGGTGGCTATGGGGAAAGTCATGCCACTATACGGGCTTCCCATTCAACCATATCAAAGTTATACCTCCTGATAACTTTAACAAGGCACTACAAAGGAGAATGATTTTTGAGCTCTATGAGGTAAGAAATTTTTTTTATGCTTGACACTCATAGAAATTGTTACTATAGAATAGTGTACGGATTGTTCAAAGGGATTTTTCTTTGTTCATGCAAGGTCTCATCTTAGGGAACATCATGCTTAATGTCTCCAAGAGAGGATAAGTGCAAAAAAGAAGTATCACACTCTTGGAGGGAATCAAACCCAATGACTCTACCAAGAAAAGGATGCATTGCAAGAAGAAAGAAATTGGACAATGAAATGTGAGTGGTGATGTATGCCCTCACTTTAAAGCAGTTGTAATCACTTGTACTATGAGAAATTGCTTTAAAGTAGAAGAAGAGGACATGAGAGCTTACTCGGAAATCCCTATGCCAAGTCATATGTTTCTAATAAGCTACGTCATCAAGGAAGGTAGTATGTCACATGCGACTCAACTTAAGGCATGTCGTCCACATCCCAAGCTTGCTCTTATATGTTCATGAAAGGTTAACAACTAGTCAAAAGAGACAACGACAAGTGACATATGAGGACAAGGCTATCAAACCCCTTTCCCCCACTAAGTGCAAGATAAAGATGAGCCGAAAGGATTGCATACTAGAGTGAAAATCAAGAGAAATTAGAGGAATGAGGTGCCCCCACATAGGGAAGCATACCAAACTCTTGAAAATGTTTAATTTTATGACTCAAGGCATGACATTCATTAGTGGAGTGACCATGAACTCTATGGTAGGCACAAAATGAAGTCTTGGAAGAGCATTTCTTTCGAGTTCTTGGGGGGAGGGTGATCAAGTGATCTTGGAGGAGTCTCAACAAGATATCCTCTTGATTAATCGTAGAAGGTGGTCTTGTGATTTGTTTTAAAGATACATCTTGCTTAGTATTGAAAGTCACATTTACGCAGGACTCTTTAGTTTGCAAGATTTTATTCTTCCCATTATAGGAAGGTATAAAATCTAATGAATTCAAATCATGAACATTTTATGAGATGACATTGACATTAAGTGAAGGTGTAGTTACAAGATGATGTTCAATACCTCTAGTTGTTAAGGATGATTTAGGAATGTGTTTTGTGAGATTGTTGATGTTGAGTGATGGTTTGTTGATCTCAGACAATAGATAATAACCAAGACCATGATTCATTTTTTGTGTGTTAGGGTTGATAAGGTTTCAAATACCTTGTTCATTAGCACCACATCCTTTTCCACTATAGCCAAGTTTTTTCATGAGTGCATATCGTTTTCCATAAAGTTGTTTCATTGCTTTGGAATCGGGTGGTTGTTCATTGTTGTGTTTGTCAAGGGTTGTTGTGGAGGTTGTGGCTTTTTCTAAAGTGGTTGAGGTGGATGCATTCAAAAGGAATTATCTATGTTGTGTTGACATGATGGTTGGTTGTGCTTGTTGCTCATCTTTTTTTTTTTGTGAATATGTATTCCCCCATAAATGATGGTGTGAATTCTAAGGATCCCTAATCGTCAAAAAATACTTAGACACCGATTCCTCATTGTTTTGCTCAATTTAAAGAGGATCTATATTGGATGTTGGAATCATTGTTTTCAGAGAACTTGTAACTCCTTTTTCAAGCTGCAAGCAACTTTTAGGCTTGGGGTCTACTTCAACTTGATAAATGTTATTGTTATAGACATATTTCATTATATGATGAAGGGTTGAAGGGACTGCATTCATCTCATGAATCCATGGTCTACCTAAAAGAAGATTGTATGAAAGATCATAAGGCATGGCATGAATAGGAGTTTGCAAAGTAACCACCCCAACCATAATAGGAAAAGTGATTACACTAAGAATTGCTTTGTTGAATTATAAAATCCTCAAATAGATATGGAATTAGGTTTTATGTGTGACTTGTCAACATCTAATCAATCAAGGAGATTCACACTACACACATTAAGAGCAGAACCATTATCAATAAGGGTGTGCTTTATCCTTGTCCTATTGTATTGAGAAATGATCATGAAAGTGTCACTTTGTTTGCATAACTCTAAAGGAGGGAGCTCATGTTGATGGAAAGTAATGTCAAGATTAGTTTGATTTATTTTATGAATTAAAGCTACCACATCATTAGGAGTTGTACGAGGAGGAACTGTAATTTATTGTAAGGTTGTTTGAAGAATAGTGTGTAATTTGGTGAGTTTTGAAGTAAATCCCAAAGGGAAATCTTTGAAGGAGTATTCTTTGATTGTTCAACAAGATCATACTCCTTTATGTATGGGAAGTAATGAGGAGCACAAGGTGGATTGGGAAAGGTAAAGAGGGTGGGGTTTGTTGCGGTGGTTGCGGATTATTTCAAGTGTTATATGTATGTGCAATGGTATTATAACTCGACTGTTGCGACACATTAGTTTGAGGTGGGTAGAGGGTGAATTTAGGTTTATGGTGAGGGTTTTATTTGTGTGAAGGTGGATAGAGAGTAAACTCGGGTTTAGGTGAAGGTTGATGTGAAGGGGGATAAAGGATGAGTTGAGGTTGAATAATGTTAACATCCCTTAACAAGTGAGAGTCCATATCATTATTGTGGTTTGTGTTTTGCATCATGATATTGTGCCTAGGAGGAGAGTTTAGAGGAGAACTATAAACCAAATTTTCTTGAAATTCTAAGGTTGGATCTCCTAGAAGGACTTCATCACAAGTAGGGAATGATCAATGGTTGAAGATTTTTTTCAAGATGGGTTTCGCTAGGTGAAGGGAGACAATGAAGATTCTCATGACCGTCATCAATTGTGTTTTCTAACAAAGTATCTTCTTCACAACTAGGAGAGCTACTAGGAGAAGGAAAAATGTTGTTGTCATGATTACCTATGGTTATATTGTCTTGTTTAAGAAGGATTTTGTGAGATGAAGGGGGACAACTAAGATTCTCATGATCTTCACAAAATACATTTTCTAACATCAAAGTATACTCTTCACAACAAGGAGAGATACTCGGAGAAAAAGAAATTCTAATGTCATGATCATCTAAGGGTGTGTTATGGTGGGTGTGAATGTTTTGTCCACTAAGAGAGGTAAAAGGAGATGAACAACTAGGATTCTCAAAACTCTCATTAATTGATTCTTCTACCAAAATATCTTCATCACCAAGAGGAGAGATATTATGAGAAGAACAAGTATGATGGTTAGGAATGGAACAAGTTGTAGTGTCTTTCACTAAGACAAACTCATAGGGAGGGGATAGGAAGTGTTTCTTAACATGTCTACATATGTAAGGTACTAGCATTGTTTGAATAAGAATGAAAAGCACATGTGACCATTTTATGCAATGTTTCAACAACATAAACAATGTATATGGAAAGATACAAAACAATCTTATCCAATCTATGCAAGATATGGAAAATGAAAACAATGTACATGCAAGAATGAAGAGCACTTTTACCAAACTAATGCAAAGCTTCATGAATAGAAACATTGTATATGCAAAAGTGAAAAGTACTTTTATCAATGTTATGAAAAATTACATAAATGTAAGCATTTTTAGATTGAAAGATGTGTGCAAATGAAGTGCTTTGAAGAATGAGTAATCTAAAATGATGTTTTTGAGCTAGATGCATAAAAAAAACATTCCAAAAAATTTCCAGACTTATACTATATGGTACTAGGAGGCTTAGGAAGCGCAAAAATGAGGTTTCTGATGCAGGTTTAGATAGTCAAAAATCTAGATAGGGACTGATTCGCCCAGTATGGCAAATGAGTCCCAGTGGTTTTTTGCAAAATTTTTAGAAATTTTGAATGGTTTCTGATATGTTTGATGTTGTAAGATGAAAACCTAATATGGAGATGTAGAATTTAAAATATTTTTAAGGAAATTGTATGCAAAAAATGCAAGCTAAATGCACTTTTTTCTAATACAAAAATTTGAAACACAAGGTGCAAATTAACCAATGCAAGCTAAGATGATGATTAAAATGGACTCCAAGTCAGAAAATAAGATGTTCAAAAAGCAGGTTCACCAAAATGAACTGTAGATTTTTTGCACCATGCACTTCTCTAGCTCTTCTAAGGTTTTTCACCTAAAAGGAGAGAGGTAGGGCCAAAAATTGGGTTCATTCAAATTATGTTATACATGATGTTACTAAGGCTAAATGAGATGATCTAAATGCAACTAAGCTATGAAATTTATCAAATATGAATACAAAACCTAAGAAACAAAAGATGTTTGAAAACACATTGTGTAATGCAATAATGAACTAGAAACAAATGCAAAGCTAAATAGAAACATATGAAACTTAAAGTGTGCACCTAAAGACTTGAATAAGACTATAAATTTTTTCTGAAACACTGCTGATACTGATTTTAAGGCCTAGTGGGACTCATTCACCATTCTGGGTGAATCAGTCCCAGTTCCAAAAAATTGCATTGGGGCCCGTTTTAGCCAAATGGGTGTTCGAAACTCCAAAAATATTCAAGAAATAGGTATAGTGGGACTCATTCACCACTCTAGGGTAATTAGTCCATTCTGGATTTTCTGAAAACTCAAAATGGAATCTGTAACTTTCGATGTGCTCAATTTGCACCTCCAGGTGTCTCAGTCTAAAACCCTAATTTTGTAATTTTTGGCCTTGCAAAAGTGGAGATGAATTCAAAAAGTTTTCAAACTAATCTTCAATAATTTCCAAGCCATCCGAGCACCTAAATCTGTAAACACACAATGAAAGAGAAAGAAATGGTGAATGTTAGGGCATAGGGGTTTGCCTTGGTCAAACCCCTTTTTAGGTAATTAAACCAAAATGATGAAAAGATGTAATAAAGCATGAAAAAATGGAGTTTTTACCTTTCCATTATGATTGAACTTGAATGTCTGCAGCAAAACATGAAGATTATGCCCTTGAATGTTTGAAAAGTGCTACCTTGGTGACTTAGAATGACAAAACCCTAGCTTGCTTGACTTGACATGGAAGAAAAATGATGAATAAAGTTATGATTAATTAGGGTTTAGAAGGTTGTATTTATAGGAAAATCACCTTATTTTCCTATAAATTGGACCCCAAAGGCCGACATGAAGAAAAATTGAATAAAACCCCTAATTTTTCTCGCTCATACCCCGAAAATGGCTCAAATGGGACTCATTCACCACTAATAGCGAATGGGTCCCACCTAGATGGGACTAATTCACCAATAATGGTGAATGGGTCCCAAAGGGGCCATTTTTGCTATCTGGAATGCCAAGAAGTAAGAAAATTAAGTTTATATGATGACTATGTTGGTTATTTGATCAAATTATGCCTCAGGATGCACAATATGGGTTAATAGGGGCCTATTAATGATGATGTAAATGTAAATTAGGGCTTGGGACACATAAATAAATGTGAAAGTGTGATTAAATACACTTTACAACACTAAAATGAGGTCCACATAGCCTAGGAAGGCACAAGAACCAATGTGAACATGCAAGACACATTACAACACTAGTTTAACATTAATTCTAATTCAAAAACCTTCTAGATTGATGTAATAATGTTATTAAACATATTTTATAATGTTGAATTAGGGATAAATAGGTTCATTAAGTCTAGAAAAGCGTGAAATTCCTTTACAAGACTTTCCAACACCTTTTGAAGGCATCGTTAAAATCATGTTATTCAATTTGCAAGGGTCCAAGACTTAGTGTGGATGCATAAAATTCCTCACAACACTAGATTAAGACCTCATTAAGTCCATTTTATCATGAATTAATCCCATGTCAAGAAAAGGGTACTTTTTTCTATGGCACAGAAAGATTGAACAATTCTTGCAAAAATTATCACTTAAGATCAACGTAAAAGTGCCAAGAGCCATATTTTCTATTCTACACCTTCTAGGGATAAAATGAATGAGCTAACATGTTAAGGTGGGTGGTTTATTTTATGGGATTCCTCATTTCATTCCCTAGGTGTGTTAATCCCTCTAAGCTACATGGTTCCAACAAGGTCTCTTAAGAGTCTTGAGAGAAAAAAAATAGCAAAATATGATGAAGTAATTCTTAGACCTCATTGGTCCTATAAATTTTCTGTTAGAAACTACAAGGGGGTAAAGGTTCCCTAAAAAATAACCTAAATCTTATTTTTCATCAATTCCTCATCATTTGATCATGGCAAGATCAAATAGATATTTGCAAAAAGCATCATTTGAGAGTAATCTAAAGGTGCCAAGTGCAATTATTTTTTTCTACCCATGGTGGGGCTAAATGAAGTGCATAAAAATTTCAAGGTGGGTTGGAAAATACTTTTGGATGCCCCATTTCATTAGCTACATATTTTTGATAAGGTCTCTAAAGACGCTTGAGAGCCAAAAACTACCAAGCTATGATGGAATAGTTCTTAAATTTGAGAAGCCTATGAATTTTACATCTAGACTTAAAGGTGCATGCGTGGTCTATCAAAAATAACATCTCTTATTTTTTAACTCCACACTATTTGACCATGGAAAGATTGAACTATTTCTTACAAATAAACATCATTTGAGAGTAGTGTAAAGGAGCCAAGAGCCATATTTTTAATTCTATGTCTCATGGGGAAAAATATATTATTCCAACATGTCAAGTTGTGTGGTTGAATGATAGGGGAGGCCCTATTTTTATCCCTATGTGTGTCAATCCCTTCGAGCTACACAATATTGGTAGGGTCTCTTAAGAGCTCAAAGACAAAAAACTACAAAACTATGATGAAGTAGTTATTATAATTAATGGAGCTTAAAAATATTTTTCTAGACCTAAAATTGGATGTGGCATCCCTCAAAAATAAATCCTCTTATCATTTTTCAACTCCACACCATTTGATCATGGCAAAGATTGAAATAATTCTTGCAAAAATTATCATTTGAGAGCAATGTGAATGTGCCAAGAGCCATATTTTATATTATATGTCTTGTGAGGCCAAAAACTATACAAAAATGTCAAATTGGGTGGTTTAATGTTAGGGAAGTACCCATTTTATTCCTCAAGTTTTTCATTTGAGAGTAGTGTAAAGGTATTAGGAGCCATATTTTTATTCCACACCTTGTGGGGCCAAAGAAAACATGTCAACGCATCAGGGTGGGTTGGTTAATTCTAGTGGAGGACTTCCTCAAGAGTGTTGATCCCTCCAAGCTACATGGTTTTGACAAGGTCTTAAGAGCTTTGTGAGTAAAAAGTTGTTAAATTATGACATAGTAGTTCTTAGATTTTATGGGGCATATGAATGTTTCATCTAGATGTACAAGTATATGTGGGATCCCTTAAAAATAACCTATCGTAGTTTTGTGAACTCTGCATCAATTGACCATGGCAAAGATAAAATGGATTCTTATAAAAAAAGTCATTTGCAAGCATTATAAAGTTGTTAAAATCCATATTTTTTATTCTACATATCATGGTTCCAAAAGAACCATGAAAAAATATTAAAAGAGTGGAAAAATTCTTAGGGAAGCACCATTTCATTTCATAGGTGTTCCAATCTCTAGTTTGCATGGTACTAACAAGGTCACTCAAGAGCCTTGAGAGAAAAAAAACTACCAAACTATGATGGATTAGTTCTCAGATTTTGTGGAGATTATGATTTTTTTCTAGACCTAAAAGTGTAAGTGGAGTCCCTCTAAAATAACCTCTTTCACTTTTCACCAATTCCACATCACTTGATCATAGCAAGATCAAACACATTCTTGAAAAAAACATCATTTGAGAGTATTGTAAAGGTGCCAAGAGCCATATATTTTGTTCTACACCTCATGAGGTGAAAATTGTTGCACCAAAAATTAGGTTGGTTAAGTGAATACTAGGGGATATCTCATTTTTCCCCCAATCTGTCGATCCCTCTAGGCTACACAAATCCAACAAGGTCTCTTAAGAGCCTCAAGAATAAAAACTACCAAACTATGATATAGTAGTTCTCAAGAATTTTGGGGCTTATGAATATTTCACATAGACTTATAGGTAGATGTGGGGTTCCTAAAAAAACCTCTCTCAATTTTTTTCAACTACACATTGTTTGACTATGGCAAAGATTGAATGGATTCATGTAAAAAGTATCATTTAAGATCAATGTAAAGGTGCCAAGAGATATTTTTTATTTTATGCCTTATAGGCTACAATTATTGTGCCAAAATTTCAAGGTGGATGGGTGAATTCTATAGAATACCTCATTTCACTCCCTAGGTGTGTTGATCCTTCTAGGCTACACAATTTTGGTAAGGTGTTTCAATAAGGTGTCTTAAAAGCCTTGAGAGCAAAAAACTAGAATACTATGAAAAAATAGTTCTCAAATTTTATGAGGCATATTAAATTTTTATCTAGACCTTTAGGATGATTTAGGTTCCTCAAAAATAACCTACCTTAATTTTCATCAACTTCACACTATTTACCCATATGGTAAAAAATTGAACATATTCTTACAAAAAACATCATTTGAGAGTAGTGTAAAGGTTCCAAGAGCCATATTTTCTATACCAAATCTCATGGGGTTGAACCAAATATGATTTTTTTTTTTGGTATGGGTGGGTGAATGTTATGGGAAAACCTAATTTATTCCCCAAATGTATTGATCCCTTTGAGCTACATGATTCTGGCAAGGTGTACCAAACTATGATGAAGTAGTCTTAAAGTGTATGGGGAATTTTAATGTTTTTTGTAGACCTACAAGTGGATATGGGATCAAGGTAAAATAATGTCTCTCATTTTTTATCAACTCTACACTATTTTATCATGGTAAATATTGAACATATTCTTACAAAATGTTGTCATTTGAGAGTAGTGTAAAGGTGTCAAAATATATATTTTTCATTCTATGTCTCATGGTACAAAAAAAAATATGAAAAGACATCAAGTTATGTGGATTAATACTATGAGAGCCCCAATATTATTCCATAAGTGTGTTGATCTCTTGGAGCTTCAAAATTCTAACAAGGTCTCTTAAGAGGCATGAGAGAAAAGAATTGTCAAACTATGATGGAGTAGTTCTCAGAGTTCATGGGTCCTATGAAGGTTTTGTATAGATATATACATGGATTTGGAGTACATAAAAACAACTTGTCTTATTTATTTCAACTCCACATTTTTTGACTATGGCAAGATCAAACATATTCTTACAAAAAGCATCATTTGAGAGTAATACAAAGGTGTCAAGAGCCATATTTTGCATTCTAAACCTCATGGGGCTAAAGAAACTATGCCAACATGTTAGGGTGGGTAGGTGAATGATAGGAAAGGCCCCCTTTTTCCCAAATTGTGCAAATACCTACATGCTATATGGTTTCAGAAAGGTCTTAAGAACTTTGAGAGAAAAAAACTACCAAAATATGACATAGTAGTTATCGGAGTTTGTGGGGCATACAAATGTTTTGTCTATATACCTATAGGTGGATGTGGAGTCCCTCAAAAATAACCTCTTAGTTTTTATCAACCCCACACCATTTAACCATAGAAAGATTAAACAAATTATTATAAAAAGTGTCATTTGAGAGAAGTGTAAAGGTGTCAAGAGCCATATTTTCTATTTATGTCTTATGAGGCTAAACCAACTATGCCAACACGTCAAAGTGGGTAGTTGAATTAATATAGGTGAGGCCCTATTTCATTCCTTAGGTGTGTCAATCCTTGTGAGCTACAAGGTTCTAGTAAGGTCTCTTGAGAGCCATAAGATAAAAAATTTGCCAAAATTTTGCCTACCTATTTTGTCAATACTTAGCACCTATGAATGTCTCATATGCACCTAAAATTGGATGAAAAGTCTCTATATAGTACCATATCTCAAATTTTTCAACTCTAAATTGTTTGAATATGTCAATTATGAATGCATTCTTGCAAAATACCTCATTTAAGAGAAATATATAGGTTCCAGTAGGCATTTTTCATTATTTTACACCTCTTGGGACCAATTCAACTATACTATTACATTGGGATGGGTAGGTGAATGCTAATATAGGCCTTATTTTATTCTATAGGTATTTGAATCCTTGTAGGCTATATTGCATTAAGGAAACCTCTTAAGAGCCCTAAGAGCAAAAAGTTTCCAAATTTGTGGCACCTATGTATGTCTCATTTGTACCTACAAGTGGATATTGAGTCCCTCTATAATAATTCATATCAATTTTTTTTAGCTACTTATAATTTGGCCATGCCAACAATGAATGAATTCTTACAAAATTCTTCATTCGAGAGCAATGTAAAGGTACCAATAAGAATTTTTTATTCTTGTACACCTTATGCAAATAAATCCACTAAGCTATCACATTATGGTGGGTGGGTGGGTGAATGCTACTAGAGGCCTTGGTTCATTCTATATGTCTAATGTTTCCAATATTTTTCCTATCCATTCTCTCAATTTGTGTGACCTTCAAATGTCACATTTGTAGCTATAGGTTTATGTAGAGTCCCTCTATAGCAACCTATCTCAATTTATCAACTCCAGACCATTTTACCATACTAAGAATGAATGAATTGTTGCAAAATGTCTCATTTGAGAGTAATGTATAGGTTCCAATATGATTTTTTGTTCTTCTGCACCTCATGGGATCAAATCGACTAAACTAGCATATCAGGGAGGGTGGGTGAATGCTAGTATAGGACTCAATTCATTACATAGGTCTTTAAACCCATTCAAGATACATTGCATTGAGGTAGTATCTTAAGAGTCCTAAGAGAAAAAAAGTTACCAAAATTTCATCTACCTATTCTCTCAATTTTTTGGCACCAACAAATAGCTCATTTGCACTTACTTGTGGACATTACTTTCCTATACGGTACCCTATCTCAAATTTTTCAACTCCAAACCATTTGAAGATGCAATTGATGAATTAATTCTTGCGATATGCCTCATTTGAGAGTAGTTTAAAGGTTCTAGTAGGAATTTTTTGTTCTTTTGCACCTTGTGGGAAAAAACTAACTACACTTGCACATTGAGGTGGGTAGGTGAATGCTACTAGAGGCCTCAATTATTCCATAGGTCTTTGGATCTTTCCAAGAAAAAATTCACAAGTTCCTTAAGATCCCTAAGAGAAAAAATCTACCATTTTTACACCTATAGGTGGATGTAAAGTCCTTATGTAGTTCCCTATTTCAAAATTTTCAGCTCCAAACCACTTGACTATGCCAACAATAAATTAATTTTTTAAACAAAATTCCTTATTTGAGAGTAGTGTAAAGGATATAATAGGAATTTTTTGTTCTTCCACACCTTGTGGGGCTGAACCAACTATGCTAGCACATTAGGGTGGGTAGAGGAATGCTATTGGAGGCCTCATTTTTTTTGTAGTCTCTAGATCCTTTTAGGCTACATTGCACAATGAAATTGAGAGCACAATATCAACCCTTTATGCTATCATGAACATGAATTACCTAAGAATGTAATTATGAATGCCAAATTTCATTAATATGGCTCATTAAAACCCTACAAAATTCCTAGAGGGTGATGAAATAAAATAAACTATACACATTTGAAGTCATGACTAAGATAGGGCTATCATAAATGGGTGTAATAAGATTATCCACTTGTATTTTGGGTGTCTTAAACCACTTTGTGTGTCCCTATCACCATTCTCATCTAGGTTATTAATGTTCTAGGTGGTTTTTCATGAGACCCTTTTGTTTCCCTAACCCATAATGAAGATTGTTATCTTTAAGGAGATAAAATATATATCCTTAATTTATTTATTTGAATAAATTTATATAATTGAAGATAGAAAAATATATTTTAAATTAAAAATCTATAAATCTATTAGTTCAAAGCATTGAGATTTTAAAACCCTAAAAAAACTTAAGAAATTTTGAGCATAGTAAATGTTGTAAAACTATTAATTCAAAGCATTTAGGTTTTAAACTCCTAAAAATGTTCTCTCTGTATTCAAAACTATCCTTATATTTGAGTTTATTTTAGAAAATCCCATGAATAATGAGTAAAAGAGGATATAAATAGAATCTCTCTCTCTCTCACACACACATGAAAATATGGGACATGTTGAGCATGATATTTCACTTTTGAAAATCCAATGAATAATAAGTAAAAGAAGATGCAAATAGAATCTCTCTTTCTCAAACACACAAATATGAGACATTTTGAAAATGATATTTCATCTTATGTGGACTACCTTTTTCATAGGATTGATAAGAAATAATGGTATGTTTATACTTAAATACACAAAGATTTCATCATATGGTGCCCACTATCAAATTATTTCACAATCACTTAGCATAAAAATCCTTGAACTATCCTTCACCAAGTTGATTTCAAATTATTAGGACTAATCCTTTCAATAACTATGACTCGATGAACCAAAATATACTAATGTAAAATGATTTATTTTTTGGATTCATGTTTGGAATAGGAAGTTTTAATTCATATAATATCCACCACATGTAGGATTTTTATTAGAACTCATGTTTGTGAATTAATGAATTCAATTTTAAAGCCCCAAAATCTTTGATACAAATTTAATTATTACAAGATGTAGTTTATAAGGTGAGTCCATGTATATGTTTAAAACTTTAAATAATCTTCATAATCGAACAAAATTAAGGTGTCTATAATGAGTAATTTGTAGGGAAGTTCACATCCATGTGAATTAAATCTAAGATCTCAAAACATTAAATAGGATTATCTCCTGGTGAATGAGATAGAAACCATCACTAATAATCATAAGATACTTTAGATATTAGAGTTTATTCACATAGATGAGAGAACCCTATTTAAGGGTTTGTAGGTCCTATTTAATGTGATATCACCCAATCTAATAAAAAATTGAACTTGAAAGCATTAGTGATGAAGAATAATTACTTGGCTATTGATTTTTTATTCTTCTAATTAAAAGTAATAAATAATATTTTTTGTACAAGATTTTTGAAGTACCTCTTTTCTACACATAGTAGTATGGAATTTTAATGGTTTCTCTATTATGATTTATTTTTAATATTTTTCATACACTACATCATAGACAAGAATTACATGTGCAATTCCAACAATAAATTATTAATTGTTGTAAATGGAATTTCTTTTAGGGATATGTTAAACTTTATAAAGCCTATGTTAAAATATGATGTCATAGTTTCCAACAAATGGTTGAAGATTGATGTTTGAGGTAATGAAGGATTGGTCTAGTCAAGACAAAAACTTTCCAAAACTAAAGAGTGTTTCAAAACACAAACATATTTACCCACATGATAGAAAAGAAGTAACAATTTTGATGTGTAAGTTATTTTTTATGATTAAGGGAAAAATAGGTTTTGAATGGAATCGAAACCATTTACAACAGGTTTTGAATGGACCTGAAACCATTTACAATAGGTTTTGAATAGACCTAAAACCAATAACAAGCAAGTTTTGATAGGGACCCAAAACCCAACTTAAGAAACAATGTTGCTTAAAGATATACATAGACAACCAACAACCAATCAACAACAGAACAAAAACAACACAAGTTTAAGTAGGGAACCTTGACCAAAAACACTAGGAGTAGGGAGCTAACTCCCAATCAAAATAGAAGCACCGCTTGAGTCAGTCAGGCAATGAAACATGACACAAAAACCGCCTGGAACAACCAGGAAATAATCAATCTGTAACAACTAGACTACAACAAAACCCACGAAATCCAAACTCTCCACCTTAGTAGGGAAGCTAGAAATCAACACTAAACACTAAAGAGCAACATTCTTCACCTAGATCCCGTCTGCCCGAACAACCAACCCAACCTCTACCTCAATAAGAGAGGGCTCCCCTCTATAGGAGAGGATGAAATGAAAACCTTTTCTACTGGAGAAAGAACTTCCCACTAGCACCACAACACCCCTCTCCACCTCAATAGGAGATTTCTTTGCCTCAAAAGGAGCAGTCTCCACCTCCATAGAAGACAACCATCATAGAACTAGAAAGAAAGTAGTAGCCCCTGAAGAAAGGCATGACATTACATCCTTTGGTAAAGTAGTAAATAGGAGCAAGGAAGAAGCAAGAGAACACATCTCAGCCAAAAACCAAGAGAAGAGAAACCATTGAGCCAAGAGCATAAACATTCGAAGAAGCTCAAAAGTTGGGGCCAATAAGCATAAGACAAGAATCCACCTAGCCCACAACACAACAATTTGTAGCAAGAACACTACCGAACTAAACTACACCAACACAAGGAACTCCACCTCAAAAAAAGAGGGATCAGAGACACCCCTCCAATCCATGAAAACCTAGGGATCTTAGTATACAGCCCAGTCAAGAGAATAGCATAAATTCCTTCAGAAAAATCACAAACCCCTTCCACAAATGAAACATTAAGAACCAAAAGGGACACTAAACCACCTAATCTCTTAAGGGACAACTTCTGCCCTCTAGGAAAACACTTCCAGCAGCATTATGGAGGGGAAAAGACCACTCCACCATAGCATCCATAGTAGAAAAACCCTTAAATCCCAACCTCTTAAGGCCCACCAACCCCACGACAACCAAAAGTTGCCAAGGAAACTATGAAAGCAAAGGACCAGAGGACAAAATCCCATCCCCCAATCAAAATATACACTCCCAACAAGAAAAAATCCATTCACAACACCATCGTCTAAGATTTTCCAAAAGAAAAATAAAACTTACCAGCATAAACTGTTCAAGTCTAGAAGAGGATCTAAAGACCCCCAAACCCCACAAGTCACCACAAGAACATGAGCAGCCAGTGCTAAGCACAAACAAGAGCACCTCCCCAACATAGGAATAGGAAAAGAGATCCAAGGAGGCTTCCTTACCAAAAGAAAGAATAAGTCCGCACCAAGAATAGATGTGGGAAAAGACAAAATCGTAAGTCCCAATAATCTCACCCAACTAGCGCACAACAAGAGCCATAGTCACCCACAGATGCAACCAAGAAAACCCAACAACTATCATAGCAAAGCTGGCCCAACACAAATGGAGAAGAGACTGCACAAACCTAAGCAAAAAATATACATCATCATCATCAAAATTTTCTCCTCCCTCTCCATCACCATTAGAAGAATTCAAATCACCAACTCCACTCCTCTTCCCACCCACATGCTCCATCTGCTCCTTACAATTGTTAAGTTAATAGTAAAAGTGGATCTTCATTTCTAGGGAAATGTTTATAATGTGTAAGTTATTTGTTAATAAAGTTTCTACACCTAGATTCTATACCCAAGTTCCCTTGTTACTTTTGATTCTAGAAAAAATATGATTTTGAATTATGGGGACTTAATTATTGTGGTTATTCTAAGAAATAAATTTTTACAAGATTAGGTTGGAGGATATTTTTACATGGAACCA
>VDFB02285776.1:0-59404 GCA_007258455.2 Sequoia sempervirens | reverse complement strand
TATATATATATATATATATATATATATATATACACATACATATAAATATACATATACATATACAAAAGCAAATATATGCAAGTACATTTATATATACAAATATTAAGTTAGATCAAAGCATCACTAATCATTTTCAAAAGAGCAAAGTAGATAATTTGCTTCAATAAATATACAACTCAACTTTTCTAAGAAGTTAAAAAAAGCCTTAAGATTATCATCATTTTTTTCTCTACCTTGCTCTGCCACATTATTGGAACTTAAGAACAAAGAGTGTAGTTATCAGTGATAAGCATGTTGTAAAAAATAATTTGTCAGATGCAAAACAACAAAATGAACAAGACTATCAAGATATATGGTTCTAAATCACAGTACACAGTATACAAGCAATTGCACACTCCAAAATAACCCAAAATAGCCACTAAGCGATTATGAATTATAACATATCATAAACTGATCTAAATTCTGAACAGAATTATTCAACAAAACCGTTCTAAATTACACGCATTGGATCAATAGAGTTTAAAAATAAAATAAAATTACACGCATGTTTGAACATGAAAATCAAATCAGGCAAATACAAGTATAAACCAGCAGCAGAATGCAGACCACAGACATACATCCAATTTGTCAAATGCATTAAAACTAAGACCACTAACTTGCAAACTGCTGCTGCTGCATTGTTTTAATTGACATGAAATATACTCGTTCACCTGTCATAGGACAGACAAACATGTAAGCCACTGTTACTACAAACCATAATAAACATGTAAGCCAACGGAAAATGATTCAGAAATATTGTTCGCAATGCATTAATAGAGCTGATAAAAGACTCTATAGAGCCCACGCCTCCATTTAAATCTGCATTTCTATCCTCCATCACCAAGTCATGGAGATGCATGCAGACATATTTATAAAGAATAAGGCCTTTCAGACATGCAAATGCTAGATAGGTGTGGCATAGCAACTATTTGACAAGGCACATGTTTGCAGAACATGCACAAAATCAATTTCTTGAAAAAGCTTTTAGAATTATCAAACAAATGCAAGAGGTAAACTAAATAACCTCCAGGTCTATGATTGGTGGGACTATTGAAGGGACTTCAGAAACTTCAAGGAAATATTGCTAGCCAGGTTAAGGAATCATTTTGTTTGACAAGCATGCCTCATAGAGATTTTATCCCATGCATGCATTAAAATGGTTTCAAAATTCTCTAGAAGCCTCGAGAAAATGCAGTTAGGAGGAGAAATGTATGCATTAAAATGGTTTCAAAATGATTTTGAATCTTTCAAACAAATGTGTTTGGCAACTGCTCTGGCCGTGAGTGCTCTACATGACATCCATGCAAATTGTGGAAGTATAAAGATCGATAACACATATACATTTAGTTAGCTTTAGACTTTAGCTGGAAAACAATTTTATTTCATGCAAGGTTCTATTTCAAAAAAGCATAATTTTTATTTGTTTATCTTGTTTCTAATTCAACATGCATGGATATTCAAAGTGTTTTCGAAAAATAGATGTCAATTCAAGGGCATTTTGATCACCATATCACTGTATGCATTGGTACCCAGCTCCGAAGGAACAAGAAACTTTGCTAGAGACTACTCAAATAAAACCATGCTCAAGAAGGCATCAAAATTACCATAATTAGACAGAAAATACTTACTTGTGTGCTGTTTCACTGAATCTCTCCTCATCTAGAAACTGCAAAATGAGGAACAGCAAATCGCAGCCCAAGTTGGTGCCCATTGTGACCGAACTGGAAAGATGTGACCCAATGATCTGATCCAAATAACTTATCTTAAAGAAAATCAACTCTTCCTTTTCCTCCTCCCACTTGACAACTATCAGTAGCACCTGTACCATGAGAAATCAAAAAGGAACCAATTACATCTTTTTCACAAGGAGTGTCGAAGCAACAAAATTTAAATAAATAAAAAGCTGACAACAAAATGAGGTTAAAAAATGTCCAACTGAAAACAACCGTATATTTCTTAAGAAAAAGAAAGGCTTTTACAGTGGAGACCTCAAAAGGAAAAGAATAGAGTAACTCATTATTTGCGAAATCTTCCGGCCTTTATAGTGGAGATCTCAAAAGGTAATTTGCACATTCATTCAGGGCTTTCATAGGGTAAACCCATGTTCAAATCTTCAAAAGACATTTTACATACTCATTAACACAGTCAATTCTCCCTGCGCCTTACTCCAACTGACCAAGCCAAGTGTAGGTTCTGGGTAAATTTAACAACACACTTAGCATACAGCAACAGAGCAGGCCAGGTGAAAGTCTAGAGTATATTTAACCTGTTGCAAGTCCTAGATAAATCTAGAGGCTGCAAGCTCACCAAAACATAAATCTAAGTTTATGATCTAAATCTGATCCAACATCAAGGAAATAGTATCCTCCTGAACATGGAGGTATCCTAAACCAAGGGACAGTCCACAAACAATTTAAGAAACCAGAAAAAGATAAAAATGAATAAAACTAATTAGTTCATTCTGCCATTCCAACATACCGCAAGACCACAGAACAGAACACCACAAGAAACAAAAAGCATGTAAGAGGAATAGAGTAACCCTCCTCATTTTACATGGAGCTTCATGTGGCCTACATCGGCAACCTTCCATCACAAGATAATGGAGATTTTCACACAGCAGCTGTGGCATTGCACCTTGATATGCTTGAATCTGTACATGGAAGGTTATTTTATATGCTATCCATAATCTAGAACCCAGTTAAATATTGATTTTCGTTTAAATAACACATTTTAAGTTTTGATTGTTACTGACAATTTTAACATGACCCGACATAATTATAATGTTGATTTCAAAGCCGGGAGGCAGACCAGGAATCTTTGAAGAAAGGTTATGGAAAGAGCTTTAGTGGATTTGCAGCTATGCTTTCTCCATCTCATGTTCAACAACTCTCAAGTAAAATAATTTGAAAACATTTGTGATAACATGTTTTATTCTCATTTTGGAAAGTTGCGTACAATTACAGGCTCTAAATGCATATGTTTTTGAAGTATAGATATGGCCGGTGTGGTTTCTGTGTTTGAGAGCAAGGAAGTGCAACTTTTTACCACAAGGTCATGGGATTTAATCGGCTTTCGTGCATCTGCGCATAACAATAATTTAGCTTATCAAAGCGACATCATCATTGGTATCATTGACACAGGTAAAATTGTCAAAACTAAAGAGTTTATTCTCCCGCTTTAAAATATGTTAGAAATGTTTCTGGATTTGACTGTTTAATTTTCTGTTCTGTTATATATCAGTTTGAAATATTTGTGGATTTGATTGAGTGATTTTTTTCCATCAATGTTTCGAATCATACTCAATTTTTTCTTCCCATGCAGTCTACTTTCTTCATCTTGATGATGGATTATAAAACATGATGTCAAATATTGATAAAAAAAATTCATGAAGTCAAAATCCAAAAACATTTTTATTTTATTTTGAATCAAAACGATTAATGTCCTAGTGTTTAAGATATTAATTTTCAGATTATGTGATGTTTTAGGAATATGGCAAGAATCAGAAAGTTTCAACGAGGCAGGATTTGGTCCAGTGCCATCCAAATGGAGGGGTGGATGCCACACAACATCAGACTTTCCCACCTGCAACAAGTCAGTCTCATTCTTGCTCTAGTTTTTGTTAAAAATTACCTATAATAATCTTCTTTTCAAGTAGGATGAACTTAGATAATGATGCACTGCTAAAGAATACAGACCAAGCGTTCTAATTAATAAATATGGCCTTAAATGAATAGACAACTAACTAAGATATATTAAATTTCTAAAGTTCCAAGTAAATTTCCCTGCATTAGGTAGCTGAAAGTAAGGCTAAATTGGCAGGAAACTTGTTGGGGCAAAGTATTATCGTAGCTTTACAAATGAGCCGCCACCATCAGGGGAGTTTCTATCTCCAAGAGATGGTCAAGGCCATGGAACACATACCTCCTCTACTGCTGCAGGAAATCATATAAACCATAGTTTACATACTCGGAATCGGAGAGTATTCGGAAAGTCCAAAAATTTTGATTCGGAAAAAACTCGGCAAATACTCAACAAATACTCGGCAAATGTGTGTGAATATTTATGTATGTGTATACTCAGGACTGCACTATGCACACATACATATCTATAAACATTCACAAGATGCCAAGTTTGCATGCATATACACACACAGACATATTTATACACACACAAACATGCCAAGTTTGTGGGTTTTTTGCAAGCTAATGGCGATTACCCGATAATTTGACAGGAGAAAATCCATCTGCATACTGCCCGCAAGTAAAAGCAGAAATTACTCGGCATGCAACTTTTTTGGAGATTACTTGGCTACTCGGAGAGTAATCGGAGAGTATGTAAACTATGATATAAACAATGCTAGTCTTATGGCATTGCTCAAGGAAATGCACGAGGTGGGGTCCCTGGTGCAAGGGTTGCAATGTACAAAGTTTGTTGGACAGATGGACACACAGAAGCAGATATTCTTGCAGCATTTGATGAAGCCATCTATGATGGTGTGGATGTCCTTTCTGTATCACTTGGATTTGGTGGTCCTCTCAACTACTTTGAAAGGGAGTGGGAATTTTTTGAACTACCTTTGTTTGAAGATATTTCTTCAAATGAATGTCCTTCACTCGAAGATTTACGCAGAGACCTTTGATCGAAGGCCACCTTCAAGGTCTTCACTATTTAAAAAAACAATAAATTAATACCTTCAAGAAAAGGTAACCTTCACTCAAAGGTTTTTTAAAGTTATATGAATTGACATCTTGCTTTTAGGTTCAAGTTGACATCTTTAAGTTTATCTATGTAGCACCATCCACCACCGGAGCAAGGTTCTACAACCCGTGAGAGCTCAAAGAGTGTTGGTTTAAACGAACAACAACAGGGGACTTTCGAGCAAAGGTGTTTAAAACTAGTAGGTTCTGAAATTTTCCCTCCTGATTTCCTTTGCAAATTTCCCTATTTTCTTGTGCAATTTTTCCTCATTTCCTCTATAGTTTTCCCTCATTTCCTCTGTAATTTCCCCTTATTTTGTGAGATTCATGGAAAATTGTAATTAATTGTTTTGTGAATTCTTTAAATTTTAAAATTAAAATCATGAAATTTACAAACCAAATAAAATTGAAACCCTACATATGATTCTAAAAGAAGCTCCAAATAAAATAGAAACCCTACATATGATTCTAAAAGAAGCTCCAAGCACATGAAACATGCAGTCTCAGAGTGCATGGACAATTATAATAAAGGGAAAAGAAGATAAGCTTACCTCAACAGCATGGAGATCAAGACATAGTGGAAGTAGAGGAGAACTGAGAATTGTTCTTCATTATATTGCTCCTATCGTACTAATCAATCATCTCCATCACAAGAAGAAGATATAACGCCACAAGTTAATCGTTGATCGTCGTGATTTCTTATGGAAGACATAAGCCAACACAAAGTACATTCAACAGATTTAGACCCAATTTCAGACATTCATCCTCGGATCATCGACTTGAATTCAACGTCACTCTCTTGACTCTCTTTCGAAGCGCGAGGAGATCTTTTCTTTTTTCCATTTTACCTTAGGTTGGGGACACCCCGTTAGCCTACACACAGTAATCCATAATATTTAAGGGTGACTCATTTATATACTCTCCCATGATCATCATGCCTGCAATAAAATACAATGAAATGAAAAAATATCTGGAAAGATACAGAACAATTTGAAGGAAAACGATTCAGAAATGAAGAAATTGTCAAACAATGGAATTGGAATGAAAAAATATCACATAAGTCGCAGCCCAAAAGAAGCAAGCCTTGAACGAGGGGCATTCTGGTGCCTTCTTAAACAGGAGGGACATATGCAGAACACAATTTGAAATAAAATGCTGAAATATAAAGATAGGGTTCTTTGTAGAAGTTCAATTCCTAACCACTTTCTGCATTATTGTCTTGGGTTCTTTGTAGAAGTTTAATCGTCTCACGCTTACTTGCACCAATTTCCTGCCCCTGCTATCTGCAATGTCTTCGAGAGGGTAATCATTACTAAACAACTCATGTCTCGTAATTAACGTATTGGGTTAAAAGCTGCAAAAGAATCTTGCCTACAATAAAAATGCGATCTAGAAAATCAGGGTTATCTGAACTATCTGTAAAAACATTGAGACTTAAGATGCAAAATGCTAAAGATTATTTCGAACTGCCAAGACATATGCAAACGAAGAAGATTGAGCAGAAGAAGATTGACCCTGCTATCTGCAATGTCTTCGAGTGGGTTCTTATGCACAGGGATCTGCACAATATGATGATTGCCAACCACACTCAACAGTATCAGGGCCTTCATCAACATGTCTTATTTGTATCTATCTATATTTTTAAACATATGCTATTTGTTATTTCTATTATTGTCTACTATGTTCAAATATTCATGTTCCACATTAACATGGCTATTCTCTTATTTCAAGAAATCCAACAATGTGAGATTAATCTTGTATCACACAAATTCGACCTCTAAAAATTTAAATTTAAAATAAATGGACTTTCATCTATTAGAAAACCTTTCCTCCAAAAGCATTCATACACTCAATGTATTATCTCATAAAATAGAGATTACTGTAGACTTGTAGAATCTCTATGTAAGGCTTTTGAAATATCAAGCTCCCTAATTCCACTCTATATAACGACGCATTTTAATTCATGCTTCATCTCCGTACATATCAAACTTACGAGAGATGCTCAACTTTAGAAAGCAAGACAAAGGTAATGATAGCCAATGTCAACAACTATTTATGTGCTTGATTTTGTAGAAATAAAGTTACAAAAAACTACCATGTTGTTATCATATCCGTGAAGTCAAAGAATATCAAATGGTTATAGCAGAGGTATTGGCATGAGTATGGGTGTCATACTAGTAAAATTAAGACAATGTTATTACATAATAAAAGTTGCTAATGACAAATTAAATGAGAAGCATGGACACCATGAAAAAAAATGAACAAAAAGGAACACGGAATTACCATCCATCAATGCATTCAATCACACATATGGTCATGATAGTGTTGTGCTAGATAGTTCCAACAATGCCATTAAAGTGATGGCATTCTAGTTCCTTAATCATCCAAAATTTCACATCACATGAAAAAAAAAAGATTATGAAGCTTTTTATGAGTCATCAGTGGTAATTGAATTGATAGGGTGATGACCATTAGAGGAGGATAAAGGATGCTACTTGCAAATAAGACAATCTCAAATGGGATGACCCTTCCTTTGGCAATAAAAACAAACACTTAACTTGTTAAGGTAGTTGATTCACTTATTAAATAAAAAACCTAGATCCACAAGTTTAATGAATTCTAGGCGTGGTTGAGTCAAATCGATCTCTATGTAGACTTTTGGTTGATGTAATATTTTCCCATTTATCAAATTTTTGTTTACACCATATTACCCTACCCACCCTACTATGCTATATCATGTTGAAATGCATTAAATGTGAGGTTGAGGAAAGGTAGCTCAACCCACATTGAATATTTGGATTTAAAGATTCTTAGTTGAAAGTCAAGGTCCTAGACTTGCACATAATATGTTTACCCTCAAATAATCCATAAGCCATAATGAAGGGTTAAAACTTAGAACACAAATCTTAGCCGTTCATCATTTTTGGCCATTTTCTCGGCCGTTTACGTGCCTTTTTGTTGCTTTCCCCATTGATGTTGCTTTTTGCTCCTCCAAACTCTTCATCCCTGGTATTCACCTTTCACTTCTCCAATTTGGCGAGTTGCGGCCTGAAAATAAGGTTTCAACAAGGGTTTCATACTTTTATTGCAAGCTCTGCCTATGTTTTATCATCGATGACAACACGACACAATTTGTGTAGAATTTTTAGGTAAGTCACTTTCCATGGTTTCAATGAATTTGATTTTTTGTAATTTTAAGTTATCTCATGCTAGGAAAAACAATTTTTAGGACATTCCTCACCCCATTCTTGAAAACAAACTTTAACTCGCAACCAATATTTCCCTTTAAAAGCCTACAATTTTTTTTCCTTCAACTCAAGAATCGAGTAGCGCTAAAACCCTAATATTTTTTAGATGCTTATTTCATATAAAACTTGGGCACATCACCATGTACTATCCCCTGTTTTTATTTTATTTATTTTTCTCTACATTCTTATTCATTTACATCCTTTATAGGGTTCTGGGTTATCATATCTCGTGAAGTCAAAGAATATCAAATGGTTATAGTGGGGGTAATGGCATGAGTATGGGTGTCATACTAGTAAAATTAAGACAATGTTATTAAACAATAAAAGTTTCTAACGACAAGTTAAATGAGAAGCATGGACACCATGAAAAAAATGAACAAAAAGGAACACGGAATTACCATCCATCAATGCATTCAATCACACATATGGGCATGATGGTGTTGTGTCTAGATAGTTCCAACAATGCCATTAAAGTGATATGGCATTCTAGTTCCTTGATTATCCAAAATTTCAAGTCGCATGAAAAAAAGAAAATGGTGCAAGGTGTCTATAAACCCTTGCGACCCCTTTGCCTCTAGGAAAAAGTATGAAAGAAGGGAAGAAAAAGTACATGGGATAGGAAAGGAAGATATTGGTGTGAGGAAAAGAGAATGGAGAGGGAAAATGTGATCTCATGGAATGCACATAGTGTAGGATATGAATGAAATGAATTAGTTGAAAAGGCTTTAAAAGATTTTTTATAAGAAAACATGGAAATAATGGTGCATGAAGGATGAATGACTTGTGACCCACCATAAAGGTGTGATTTCAAGTAGTCTAAGTTAGGTGCTACCATGAGGGTGTAAGCAACAAAGATTAATAGGAGGAGAATAGAGTAGGAGGGCATCTAAAAGTTGGGTGAGATAGATTAGGGGCACCATTGGGAACATCGTGTGATAGATAGAGGTGATTTAAGGGGGGGATGACATGTAGAGAAAATCTAAGAATGACATTAACACAAAAGGAAAATTCAAAGGAACTTGACATAGGAATAAGATGTGAAGGGTTGGAAGGAAAAGGGTTTGATGAAGGATATATGCATGATCTTCTCATAATCGATTTGTTGAAAAAGGCTTTAAAATATCTCTATCAAATGAAATTGGTAGGAAAATTCCCTAGACATAGCCCACATCCTCTGTGCCTAAGATAAAATGGGAGATTTAGGAGAAGAAATAGACGTCTACTAAAGCATAAAGGAGGGAAATTTTGTTAGATATTAGAGTTGCAACTACCTTGCTAGATGTGAAAGATGAATGGGGAATATGGATTTCATGGAGCATAGTGAACAATGAAACATGTACTTAGTTTTTTTTATTAATTATATATTTTGTTTTGAATAAGGATAGTTTGCTTAGAGTCAAAATATTTTTGAGATTAAACCTATCCCAATGTCTATGGGAAAAACACTACAAACTTTCTTATAGGCTACCTTTCCTTTTTTATTCAACTCATCTAGAATTTTAGGTATTACATAAGGTTACACTTAGTGGAATCGACAAAGAAAATGATTATGCTTCCTACTAAGACATGAAAATAAGTTTCCAATTGAAGGCTAATGTCATTATGTACCATGAAGATGATTATGAATATAGTACTATTGATATTTCTTTAACTACTCTAAAATTGCTAAAGAAGATTATTTATATGCACTAGTTTTAACTTAAGTGCATTGTTTAAGGTATGGAGATTATTATAAGAAATTTCATAATTTAGAGATGAGGGTTGTCCTCAAATATTATGGTTGAATTAAGATTAAAAATAAAATCCTTTATTTTGAAATAGATTAGGTTTGACAACAACTTTTTCTTGAGTGGTTCTTTCAATTATGTTAGTGTTCTAAAATTGACTCTGAAAATCTACAATGGCCTTAGAAAATACTATGTGTGTTCAGTACTTATTATAAAAGATAATAAAGCCTCGTTATAATTGGATAATGCACTATATCTTAGGTGATGCATATATCTTGAAGAAAAAAATTTAAAGACTATGACAAAGGTTCTTACAATACTTATCAACAATAATTATAAGATAATGTCATTAAGTATGAATTTTTATTTAATATGTCCAAGTAGAAGATTAGTGGTTGAGTTTTTAATATGTAAGAAGGATGTTTTGAAGTTTAACTTATGATATTTATATTTTGTTTTTGTTGACTAATCATGGTAGGTTAGGAATTTTAGAGGTGTATACCTTGTTAATATTAGAGTATTGGGATTGCATTTTAAGACAAATGAAATAAAAGGTTTAAGAATGACATTATTGAGTGTATGATGATTTGAAGGATATGATGTTGCCCAAATATCTATAGTATCACTTAAACATTGATTATGTTTAGAGCAAGTTTGTAATTACTACTAGTAAAGGGATAAGGATAATTATTAATTTTGAATAATTTTAGTAATATGTGGCTAATTAATAGAGTGAAACAAAGTACCAAGGTTTGAATACTATATTGAATTCTAAACCCACTATGTAATTAAACCAATCTAAGAGGTGACTGTTCATTTCCTTTGTATTCCAAACTCCAATAGGATGGAATGCTCCCAAGTTTCATCACTAGCCTAAGAGATTAACAAGGATAAATCCTAACAAAAATATCTAGTAGACACTAAAGTAGCATGAAACTAATTTCTTTGTGGTTTTCCATTTTGTGTATGAGTAAATACACTAGTAGAATTTCACAAATAATTTTTAGTCATGATAACTAAAAATGACTAAATTCTACTATTTTTTTTGCAATACAACTATAATTGACTAAGTAAATGACTAATTTGATTGTCGGGTAAATAATTAGTCATGGAGCATAGTGAATAGTGAAACAGGTACTTAGTTTTATTTTATTAATTATATATATATTTTTGCATAAGGATAGTTTGCTTAGAGTCAAAATATTTTTGAGATTAAACCTATCCCAATGTCTATGGGAAAAACACTACAAACTTTCTTATAGGCTATCTTTCCTTTTTTATTAAACTCATCTAGAATTTTAGGTATTCAATAAGGTTACACTTAGCAGAATTGACAAAGAATATGATTATGTTGTCTACTAAGACATGAAAATAAGTCTCCAATTGAAGGTTAATGCCATTGCATACCATTAAGATGATTATGAATATAGTACTATTGATATTTCTTTAACTACTCTAAAATTGCTAAAGAAGATTATTGATATGCACTAGCTTTAACTTAAGTGCATTGTTTAAGGTATGGAGATGATTATAAGAAATTTTGTAAATCAGAGATGAGGGTTGTTCTCAAATATTATAGTTGAATTAAGATTAAAAAGAAATCCTTTATCTAGACATAGATTAGGTTTGACAACCACCTTTTCTTGAGCATTTCTTTCAATTGTGTTAGTGTTCTAAAATTGACTCTGAAAATCTACAATGGCCTTAGAAAATATTATCGTGTGTTCAATATTTATTATGAAAGATAAGAATTCCTCCTTATAATTGGATAATGCACTGTATCTTAGGTGATGCATTTATCTTGAAGAAAATAATTTAAAGACTATGGTAAAGGTTCTTACCATACTTATTAACAATAATTATAAGATAATGACATAAAGTATGAATTTTTATTTAATATGTCCAAGCAGAAGATTAGTGGTTGAGTTTTAAATATGAATTCCCATATAATATTTGGTAATCATATCAAAGAACATGTGATATGGTTGTTGTCCTAACATGATAGTATTTTGCAATTACAAGAAGTATATTTTAGTGAATCTTAAATTGAACCTTCATGGCATAAGTTACAACCAACATGTAGGTACTATTATATATATAAGGTTTGCTATCCTATAATGGGGTATTCACACATCTATGGAAATTAATAAAATTTCCTTGCTACTTGGAGGTTTTACACATAGTCATCTTCTATGTAAGAAGGATGTTTTGAAGTTTAACTTAGGATATTTATATTTTGTTTTTGTTGACTATCCATGGTAGGTTAAGAATTTTAGAGGGGTATACCTTGTTAATATAAGAGTATTGGGATCACATTTTAAGACAAATGAAATAAAACGTTTAAGAATGACATTTATTATTATTATTGAGTGTATGATGTTTTGAAGGATATGATATTTCCCAAATATCTCTAGTATGACTCAAATGTTGATTATGTTTAGAGCAAGTTTGTAATTATTTTTAGTAAAGGGATAATGAAAATTATTAATTTTGAATAATTTTAGTAATATGTGGTTAATTAATAGAGTGAAACAAAGTGCCAAGGTTTGGATACTATATTGAAAAATCAATTCTAGAATCACTATGTAATTAAACCAACCTAAGAGGTGATAGTTCATTTCCTTTGTATTAGAAACTCCAATAGGATAGAATGCTCACAAGTTTCATCACTATCCTTAGAGATTAACAAGGATAAATCCTAACAAAAAATCTAGTAGACACTAAAGTAACATGAAACTAATTTCTTTGTGATTTCCATTTTGTGTATGATTGAATATGATAACAAATCCTACCTACTATGGTTTTTGTAAAGGTAATTTTTCATTTGTGACCACACAAATTCGACCTCTAAAAATTTAAATTTAAAATCAATGGACTTTCACCTATTAGAAAACCCTCCAAAAACATTCATACACTCAATGTATTATCTCATAAAATAAAGATTACATTAAACTTGTAGAATCTCTATGCAAGGCTTTTAAAATATCAAGCTCCGCAATTCCATTCTATTTAACGACACATTTTAATCCATGCTTCGTCTGTGTACATATCAAATGTACAAGAGATACTCAACTTTAGCAAGAAATACAAAGATAATAATAGCCAATGTCAACAACTATTTATGTGCTTGATTTTATAGAAATAAAGTTACAAAAAACTACCATGTTGTTATCAGATCCCATGAAGTCAAAGAATATCAAATGGTTATAGGTCAGTGCAAGATCATGGGGGTCCAAACTAGGCCCTTAAGTGGCAATGAAAATTCAAAAAAATAGACTTAGTCAACTTGACATAAAACGATGAATAAGTTATTAACATAATTTGAAAATATGTAAGAACAAAATTTGTAGCAAATTGAATGCAGTTTCTAAGATACTAATCCTTTTTTGCAAAAAAAGTAAATTTATTTGGTGAAATTTCAATGTAGTAGTACTAAATTTTCAGGAAAAAATAAAATGAAGGTGTATGTTTGTCCAACTTAAGTACAAGAAAAAAGTAATATGTTTATTTGAAACTTTCAATATAAGTAGAGGACACACGCTCGGGTGTGCTACCTTTTTTTTTGTAATTTTTTGCAAGTAAATAATTAGTTATGAATTTTTTATTAAAACTTTTTTAAAATATTAAAACATGTTTGTCTGACCACCATAACTTGGTCTAAGATTTATGAAATTCAATTTTTCTTTTTCTTTTTCTTTTTCCTATAGTATGGGAAGCATAGAATGTACTACATCTTTTAGATTCAAAAAATGTGAAATAGTTTAAGAATTATAGATTTTTTTCAATTGACCTATCAATCAAGATTTTGGTCATAATGTATTTATAAAATCATTAATAATTACTTATTTAATTCCAAATAAGGTGTACCTTATATTTTTGGAAAGCTGACAATTTTCTCAATAAACCTTTTTTGTTTCATCAAATTTGGATAAAAAAAGGTCATCAACAATTTTTGGTCATATCACCATTTTTTGGACCCCCATAATCATGCACTCACTCTTATAGGGGGAGTAATGGCATGAGTATGGGTGTCATGCTAGTAAAATTAAGACAATGTTATTACACAATAAAATTTGCTAATGACAAATTAAATGAGAAGCATGGACATCGTGAAAAAAATGAACAAAAAGGAATACAAAATTACCATCCATCAATGCATTCAATCACATATTGGGAATGATGGTGTTGTGTCTAGATAGTTCCTACAATGACATTAAAGTGATATGGCATTCCAATCCCTTGATCATCCAAAATTTCAAATTTCAATTCACATGTTCAAAAAAAGAAAATGGTACTAGGAGTCTATAAACCCATGTGACCCCTTTGCCTCTAGGAAAAAGTGTGAAAGAAGAGAAGAAAAAGCACGTGGGATAGGAAAGGAAGATATTAGTACGAGGAAAAGAGAATTGAGAGGGAAAATTTAATTACGTGGAATGCACATATTATACGATATGAATGAATTGAATTAGTTGAAAAGGCTTTAAAAGCTTTTTTATAAGAAAACATGGAAATAATGGTGCATGAAGGATGAATGACTTGTGACCCACCATAAAGGCATGATTTCAAGTATTCTAAGTTAGGTGCTACCATGAGGGTGTGAGCAACAATGATTAATAGGAGGAGAATAGAGTAGGAGGGCATCTAAAAGTTGGGCGAGATAGATTAGGGGCACCGTTGGGAACATCGTGTGATAGATAGAGGTGATTTAAGGGGGGGATGACATGTATGGAAAATATAAGAATGATATTAACACAAAAGGAAAATACAAATGAACTTGACATAAGAATTAGATGTGAAGGGTTGGAAGGAAAAGGGTTTGACGAAGGATATACACATGATCTCATAATCGATTTGTTGAAAAAGGCTTTAGAATATCTCAAGAAAATGAAATTGGTAGGAAAATTCCCCAAACATAGCCCATGTCCTTTGTGTGTAAGATAAAATAGGAGACTTAGGAGAAGAAATAGATGCCTACTAAAGCATAAAGGATGGAATTTTTTTTAGATATTAGAGTTGCAACTACCTTGGTAGATGTGAAAGATGAATCGAGAATATGGATTTCATGGAGCATAGTGAACAACAAAATAGGTACTTAGTTTTTTAATTTTTATTAATTATATAATTTATTTTTCATAAGAATGGTTTTCTTGAGTCAAAATATTTTTGAGATTAAAGCTATCCAGTGTCTATGGGAAAAACACTACAAACTTTCTTATAGGAAATTTTCCTCTTTAATTAAACCCATCTTGAATTTTAGGTATTACATTTAAGGTTACACTTAGTTGAATTGACAAATAATATGATTATGTTTCCTACTAATACTTGAAAATAAGTTTCCAATTGAAGGCTAATGCCATTACGTACCATGAAGATGATTATGAATATAGTACTATTGATATTTCTTTAACTATTTTAAAATTGCTAAAGAAGATTATTGATATGCACTAGCTTTAACTTAAGTTCATTGTTTAAGGTATGGAGATGATTATAATTAATTTCATAATTTAGAGATGAGGGTTGTCCTCAAATCTTATAATTGAATTAAGATTAAAAAGAAAATCCTTTATTTTGACATAGATTAGGTTTGACAACCACTTTTTCGTGGGCATTTCTTTCAATTATTTTGACATTGTTGAGGGGGACCTTGTCCTGGCAACTAGGGATTTCTTCAAATCTAGTAAGATCCTCAAATAATTGAATCACACCTTTAGTGCCCTTGTTTCCAAGGTTGTTGAACCCTATTCTATAACTAACTTTAAGCCCATAAGCCTTTGCAATACCATTTACAATATTTTCTCTAAAATCCTGGTGAATCGCCTAAAACCCTTGCTTGAAAAATGATAAGCCCTACCCAAAAAGGTTTTGTTCCAAGTTGTCATATCATGGATTCCACCATAACCACCCATGAAATTTTACACTCCATGGATAGATGCAACAATGCCAATATGGCCTTCAAACTAGATATTTCAAAAGCATATGACAAGGTATTATGGGACTTTATTCCAAATTTTCTATCTAAGTTTGGTTTTGAAGGAAAGGTGATTAACCTCTGAATGGAATGCATTACCATTGTTAGATACTTTTCTTTGGTGAATGGGACCCCCTTTGAATTCTGCAATGTTGGGAGGGGTATCAAACAAGGTGACCCTCTCTCTCCCTATTTATTTATCATGGTCATAGATGTTTTGAGCAAGAACATATCCAAACTATTGTCAAAAGTCTCTATAAAGGGGGTTAAACCTACCACTTCGCTAGAACCCACTATTATCCAACAATTCATTGATGATACAATACTCTTTAGGAAGGCTTCAGTGATTGAAGATAGAAATGAAATTTTTTCCTTAGTAATTATGATGCTTGCTTTGGCTAGTGTATAAATTATAACAAAAGCATGATCTACTTATTCAACAACACTCCAACTCTCCAAGCTCAAGTGACTATTTTCCTGGGTTGTGTGAGTGGATCTCTCCCTTTAGTGTATCTTGGGCTTCCCCTTACTATCATGGAAGTAACTCCTACCTTTTGGAACACTATTCTCGAAAGGACCCAAAGGAAACTAGTAGGGTGGAAAGGCTCCATTCTTAGCCATGCTAGTAAACTTCAACTTTTGATTGCTGCTCTTTAAGGGATCCCTGTCTACTTCCTTTCTATCTTTAATATCCCCAGATATATTGCTGAGAAGTTTGAAAAAATTCAAAGGAACTTCTTATGATCAAGGACTGAGGGTAAAAAGAAGTTTTCTCTGGTTAGATGGGACAAAGTGTGTATGCCTAAATATTGTGGTGTGCTTGGGATCAAGAATGTCCAATGTACCAATAAAGCCTTACTTGCTAGGGTTTTTTGGGACCAATTAAGGAATAAAAAAGACTGGTGCAAGATCATGAATGCTAAGTATCTTGGAAATAGACCCATGATTAAATGCCTCTCTGATGATCACCCTTCTAGTTCTTTGGCATGGAAGAACATTTGTAGAATGAATAGGGATGCTCAAGTCCCAAATGAAATGGAAGCTTGGGAATGGTAATAATATCAGATTTTGGGAGGACCCTTGGTTGCTTGACTCCCCCCTTTTGCACTCTGATTTTAGGAACCTAATGAGACTTGCTCAACTCTTCTTTGGTGATTACATAAGTGACTACCTTCTTGGTCTTTCGGGTGCTAGGCAGTGGAAAGATTTACTTCTTTGCCACCCCTTGTCCCTGAAGTTGCTTATTATGGAAAAGTCTCTACAAGCATTGCTCTCCCTCACCAAATTACCTCTACCAACTTTGAGGATAAATTCTACTGAATCAAAGATAGGCAAGGCAATCTTTCGGTCAAATGGCTTACAATATGTTGTCGGTTCAGGGAGATGTTAACGGACCTTGGAGATAGGTTTGGAATAGGCACATGATTTTGAAAATCAATTTATTCTAGTGGATAACCTGTCATAATAGGATCTTAACTCAGGATAACCTGAGGAAAAGGGGGTTTCAGATCCTCAATAGTTTTTTGTTGTGTAAATGCAATGACGAGTCTATTGATCATTTATTACTACACTGCCTGTTTGCTATTGATGTCTGGGATTTAGCTTTTGAGAAGTTGGGCACCCACTGGACTATGCATAGGGACATCCAATCCTTCATTTTGGGCTGGTCTGAGCCTTTTCAACATCCTATCCCTAGGGAGATTTGGAACCAAGTCCCACCCATCATCTGTTGGTGCTTGTGGAAAGAGAGAAACAATTAGATATTCAGGAATATTGAGATGAGCCCTAAGGAGGTATTTGGTATAGGGCTAAGACTTGTTTCTAAAAATGTTTAGATTTACAAGGGGAAAACCCCGAACAAATTCCCTACTGAGTGGGAGATCAAAATGGCTAAAGCTTGGAACAAGAATCTTGAGATCAACTCCTTTCATAACTTTAAGGCCCAAGCTAGGTGTGACACGGTTTAGAATCCCCCAGATCGTGGATGGAATAAACTCAATTTTGATGGTGCGGCCAAGGGAACCAAGGCAGTGCTAGCATCAGGGGCATTATTAGGGATATTAGGGGTAACTTTGTGGCTGGTTACTCAGGGGGTATAGGGATTCAGACCTTCATGATTGTGAAAGCTAGGGCACTGCTTAAGGGTGTCCAGTTAGTTGTTACTATGGGGATAAAGAAACTGTACATAGAAGGGGATTCCAAGTCAGTGATTGATTCCATGAAAGGTGATAAGTTTTAGGATGGAACACTAGAGACATCCTATTAGAAATTAATCACTTGGTGTCAAAGGTCGATATGAAGATCTTTACTCACATCATTCATGAGGGAAAGAAGTTGTTGACGCCTTGGCTAATCTTGGCTCCTATTGGAGCATATCCAAGTGTTGGAGGAATATTGGGAACTTACCATGGGATTAAAGAGGAATTATCCTTAAGGAACATGACACCTTTGTTACCCATGATGTTATCTAAATTTGTGATTTCCAAGGATTTTGGGTGGTCCACATATTTTTCCTTTGGGTGATGTGGATGAAGATAGATGACGAGGTGTTAATTATGTGGTAATATTTGAATTATGGGGTAAAGGTTGTGATTATAGAGCTAATGATGAGGAGTGATGGGAAGTACAAAGGGTTAATGGATAAGTGTAGTTGGGCCATACACAAATTTAATTTGTGGTCTTGTCATATCCCCCATATATTATTATAGATTACAAAATTTAAATTTGATATGACTATTTCTTATCAGATGGAGTTTATGCTTAGTGCCATTGACACCACTAAAAAATTAATCATGAAAAAAGGTAGAGATTTAGGGAAGACTAAATTTGGCCCATGGCCATTTATCTTTGGTACTTGTACAATTGCAACTTGGAAGGTAGACCTTTCATTGTCATTATTTTTTGCAAACATTGCCGCAGGTGTTTAAAGATTTACAATAATGGGCATACAAAGATTTCCTTTTTGGAAATAACTCCTAAAGCGTGTAATCTGAAGATCAAATTGATTACCCAGATTTATCCTAGCTGGATTTTAAGAAGGGTTTTTTGGGCGATCTATCATTTTGATAGACATTTAACTTCTTTCTCTCGCAGGATTCCTGAGCTCTTAGAGTGAAATGCAGTAAAATGGGTGGTGACAAGGTGAGGATGAAGTTGGATAATTGTGAGGAGTTCTGAAAGGATCCTCTGGTCTAGCATATCTATGTCAAAGGAGGGCTAGCACCCTTAATGGAATGCTTGGTTGGTCATGATCTGAGGATTTTGACACAGTTCAAGAGCTCATAGAAAGACAAAAGGGTTACGATGGGAGGTATCTCCTTCGAGGTCAATGAGGAGGTAATTGCTCAGGTGACTGGGCTCTCTTGCACCAGAAAGAAGTATGCTAAGCACATCAAGGCCCAGGTCAATGAAAGCCTCAGTGCTTTCTTTAAATAAAATGAAAAAAAATTCTGCACCCAATCTAGTTTTGAAAGAGACGCTCTCCCTCAGCCATGGGACCAGGTTTGTCTGGCTCTAATGAAGTATGTGACTCTGGAGGGTAGATATAAGGTTCTCTATTTTTATCACCTACCTCTTTTAAATCATCTACCCCACAAAATGCTTCTAAGTTTTCCTTTTTTCTTACTTACTGATTTAGAAATTTTTGTTAAGAAATGTTTGGACTCTACTACCCAAAACCTTGAAGAAACTCTCCCCCTGCTGCTCCACTAGGGCCTCATCCTAAGGCTATATCATTTCCATTTGGCTCTCTTCCCTCCCAAACCCATTTATGTTCGTATTGTGGAAGTCGAACCCCCTGTGTAGTCCAATGTGAATCCATCTCCGATTGAGTCTAAGGGACCCAAAAGAAAAACCTCTTTGGTGAAAGATGAACTCCCTAGGCCTAAACCTCCCACTAAAAAGAAAAAGGGTAGTGCGAGGAATAATCAATCGAAAGTGGCAGCTGGGCTTTGTGAGCTCAAAGCTGCTCCCTGCAAGATGGACAACAAACCTACTACTAAGAAAAAAGTGAAAGAGGAGGGGAAAGGCCAGGTGGAATTTTTGGCCACTGACAACGAAGGGAAGAATATTGTTGGTAAAGATTCCAAGGAGGATACCTTGGTGGTGGTTACTGTGGAGATGGGGTTAGAGAACACCAGCATTAGGAGATCCCACAAGTTGGTGAAAAATAGTAAGAAAGTGTTCGTTAATGAAATTTCTAGTGACGAGGAGTAATTTGGCCACAAGGTGACTACCTAGGACTCACAGGCCTTGCCTTGAAGGCTTATAAACATTCAACTAGCCAAATAGGCCTTATTACATGCCCTTGAAGGGTTAAAAAATTTAATGATCTAAACATTATCCTCACTACTACTACCAAATGAATTAATTACTTCCTAAATGATTACAATACTTATATATATACTTCTCAAGCTCCCAAATAGGTCTGCATTAGCCACAAGGGTTAATAACCCACAAAATGATCAAACACGAAGGTCGTCCACAAAAAATGAATAGATAACTCCATGCGAGAAGATGTAAACTATAGATCTCCAAGATAGGTCCCAATGAACCCAAGATGCTTTAATGATATTCCATTTAGGTCTGCATGATCTGGAATAGGTCCACAATAAGAATTCAGGACCAAGTCGGCTCCAAATGCTCTGGCTAGTAACACAGTGAAATTCTAAGAGCGATAAATTTCAACAAATAACTACAAATGATTTGAATTTTGGATATGTGGTAGATATCTATGTGTATATGATATATCCTAATCTATGAGCTAAGAAACAAAGATGTGGTAAATGTGGAATAAACTAGTGCAACTGCCACTAAATGCAATGCAAGAAAAGAACTTTTTTTTTGGTTGATACAAGATTGTTTTACAACCAAGGATGCTCTTGCATTAGACACCTAAGGTTGGAGGAAAAGTGAGTCCCTCACTTTCCAGGGCTAAGAGGAAAACCAATATGGTCTGCCTCAACCTAAGAAATCCATGATGAATCCTCCACTAGTCTGCCTTTCCACTTCACAAGATATTCTTTATATTGCTTGTTCCTAGTGCTTGTTTCAGTTCTAGTATCCTAAATTTGTTCAATATCATCTAGTTTCTGACATGGTAACTGCTCCTTCAAATCCCTTTCATCACTACTATCACTTGATTGTCCTTCATGAAATTCATAGATGTTTGCAACATTGAAAATAGGTGATATACCCAATGTCTCTAGTAACTCTACTCCATATGCATTTTTTGGTATCAAATCTCCTTAGGATCTTACATGGCCCAAAATTCCTCATCTTCAACTTATGTATGTGCTAACTGGAAATCTCTCTTTTCTCAGATATACCATCACTTCATCTCCAAAAGAAAATTCCTTGTCTCTGGTGTTCCTTCTCCTTATACTTGTTATTAATGCCCTCCAAATGTTTTCAGACCTGATTATGCATTTTCTCCATGAAATCTACAAACTCCTTTGCCTCCACAATCCTTTTATTTTCCATACTAATATCTCATAATTTTATAGCTCCTCTAGGATGTAATTCTGGTAACAACATCAAATGGTGTCTTTCATGTACTCTGATTAATTGAGTTATTATATGCAAACTTTGCCTGTGGTAAAGCTATATCCTAGCTTCCTGCCTTGTCTCCCACCAAACATCTTAATAGGCTACCCAAACTTCTATTTGTCCATCTATCTATGGGTGATATGCTAAATTGAACTTTAAATTTGTCTTCATCTTCTTCCACAAGGTCCTCCAAAAGTATCTAATTAATTTAGTGTCTTTGTCTAAAACAATACTCTTAGGTAATCCATGCAGTCTCACAACCTCCTTGAAGAATAAATCAGCGACATGTACAACATCATTAGTCTTTTTACAAGGAATGAAATGTGCCATTTTATAAAATCTTTCCACTACTACCATGATAAAATCATAACCTCTCCGTGTTCTTGGCAATCCAAAAATGAAATCCCTGCTCAAATCTTCCCAAGGTATTTCCGGTACTATCAAAGGCTTGTACAATCTATTATTTTGACCACTCCCTTTTGCAACTTGACAAATTTTGCAACTTTGGACATATTTCCTTACATCCTTATATATTTGTGGCCAAAAATAATGTTCACTCACCAAAGCTACCATCTTATCCACTCCAAAATGTCTTGCTAATCCTCCACTATGCTTCTTCTTAATCAAATTCTCGCTCATTGAACTCCTTGGTATACACAACTAATTTCCTTTGAACAACATACCTTCTTGAATAAAATAGTCCAACCATTGGATCTGATCTATCACTACTGG
This sequence comes from Sequoia sempervirens, assembly GCA_007258455.2. Lineage (NCBI taxonomy): Eukaryota > Viridiplantae > Streptophyta > Pinopsida > Cupressales > Cupressaceae > Sequoia > Sequoia sempervirens. The sequence goes on along the minus strand of VDFB02285776.1, from coordinate 37,446 downwards.
TTCTTTACATGATTTCTAGGATTCACCAAAATCTGCATCTTCTTCATACATATGCTTCAATTCTTCAAATCCAAATACTTCCACTATCATCTCTGTCAACAAATTCCTTCTTCTGCTCAATGCATCCACAACTTTGTTTGACTTTCCACTCTTATGCTTCAACACAAATGTATAACTTTGTAAGAACTCAACCAATCCATATGTCTTTGATTCAACTTTCCTTGACTGCTCAAATATTGCAAAGCTTGATGATCTGTATACAACATGAACTCCTTAGGCAACAAGTAATGTCTCCACTTCTTCAAGGCTTGAATATGACATAGAATTCCTAATCATAAACTGATTATCTTCTTTTGGCATCATTCAATTTTTCACTGAAATAAGCTATAGGCGTTCCTTCTTGACTCAATATTGCTCCAATTACATTTCCACTTGCATCACAATCCAATTGAAATACTTTGTCAAAATCTAGTAATTCTAACATTGGTTTTGTCACCTTTTGTTTCAATAATTCAAAACTCTTTTTTGCTCTAGATGTCCACCTAAATTCTTTCTTATCTCCTCTCATTGTCTCTATCATAGGGTTACAAATTCTACTGAAGCTTATGATAAACTTCCGGTAGAAACTTGCTAGTCCATGGAATGATCTTACATCACCAATGCTCACTGATGTGGACCACTCAATGATTTCTCTCACTTTCTTCAGATCCATCTTCAATCCTTCAACAAAAATAACAAATCCAATATATATCAACTCTATGTTCATGAAACTACATTTCTTGATATTTATCAGCAACTTCTCTTCTCTTAACCTCTATAGTACTTTCCTAATGTGTAACAAGTTCTCTTCTCTAGTTTTACTGAAAATAAGAATATCATCCATCCAAGTAAACAATGAAAAAATTACCCAATAACTTCTTTAATACCTCATTCATCAATCTCATGAAAGTGCTCGGTGCATTGGTCAATTTGAAGGGCTTCACTAGTCACTCATATAATCCTTCATTAGTCTTAAATGTAGTCTTCCATTCATCTCCTTCTTTGATACTGATATAATGGTAACCACTCTTGAGATCAATCTTTGTAAAATACTTTTCTCCACTCAAACAATCCATAATGTCATCCATCCTCGACAATGGGAATCTATACTTGACCGTGATCGTATTAATTGCTCTTGAATCTGTACACATTCTCCACTCTCCATCTTTCTTAGGTGCAAGTACAATAGGTACCGCACATGGGCTCAAACTTTCTCTTATGAATCCTTTCGCAACAACTCTTGTATCTGTCGATTCAACTCTATGTTCTCTATCGGTGTCATTCTATGTACTTCCTTGTTTGGAAAACTAGCTCCTAGTATTAGATCTATCTGATGACTGATGCTCCAGACCTCTGGTAAACCATCTGGTACATTGTCTAAAATAATGTCCTTATACTCGGTCAACAACTTTGTAACTTCTTCACTTTCTCCATTGGGATTTTGTTTCTCCAAAACATTGCTTTTCTTTGGAATCAATGCAAAACACATGTTCTCATGTCTCAACCCATCAAGAAATTTCCTTCCATCTACCAAACATAGTCTGGTAGTGCCACAAAATTCAGTCTTCTCTTCCTCCAAAGGTATCAACTTGATTCTTTTTCCATTTGATGTTACGGTGTAAGCATTCCTTCTTCCATCATGAATTTATTTCTTATCGTATTTCCATGGTCTCCCTAACAGTAAATGACATGCATCCATAGGCATAATATCACACAATACATCATCCCTATACTATCCAATATGAAATTTCACCAAAGATTGGTCATCCACCAATATCTTATGTTTATCTTGAATCCATGCTATCCTATAAGGGTTTGGATGTTTTAGTCTCTTCAAATTCAACTTTGTTACCTTCTCCTCTAAAACTAGATTATCAGTACTACCACTATCAATGATAACTTTACATACCTTTCCTTCGGACTTACATCTGGTTCTAAATAGACGTTTCCTCTGTGGTGGCTCCTCAATTACTTCCTCATGCATCAAATCTCTTCTCATTACCAATGATTCACCTTTCTCTAGTTTTCTACACAAATTAGGGGATCCAACATGTTCTTCCTCCAGATATGTTGTTCCTCTACTATGCTCAGGTTTCTTTTCAGTACTTTTTGGTGACACTCAAATGCTCTATGTCCTTCACCTCCACACTTGAAATTGGTTCATCTAAATGGTCTTCTCTCATATCTTCCTTCATCTCTCTAGTATCCATCATTGTGGTAAGAATTGTGACCCCTTCTATTACTAGGGTAGAAATTTTGATCTTCTCTTCATCTATGATATGGTTTAGAATTATTTTCTTTAATTTGGTATGGTTTTGAATCTTTGTTCTACTCTGTATATGGTCTTCTTTCTTTAGTTTAGTTTCCATTCTTTTGAAATCTTCCTCTTGCACTTGTTTGTCTTTGTTCAAAATTCTTGTTCAACTTCTCTTCTACTTTCAATGCAAATTGGTATGTTTATTCAACAGATGTCATTTTGACTAGGATTAGTTCTTCTTGAATGTTTGTTCTTATTCCATTGATATATCTAGCAACATTTTTCTTTGCTTGCTTCACTATGACTGGTTCTGATTATCATCTTGTAGAATTCTTTAGTATACTCCTTCACAAATCTCTCCTTTTGTCTCAAGTTCTACAATCTCTTCAGCAATTCAAGTTTATAATCTACTGGAATGAGGTGATAAAAGCATTCCCTGCTCGAGGAGGAGAACCCATATCATGAAGTAGAGATGTAGTAGATGCAATCAATAGGGGATATGGAATCCAAGCATTCTCACAAGCATGAGATAAGGAAGCTAGAGCTGCAAGAGTGAAGCTAAGAGAGCTTGAAAGTTCTTGAAGCTGCTATAGCAAGCTATATGGAGTCATGCAAGCAAGAGTTGGAGTGTAGAAGGCTAAAGCCAAAGAAAGAGAGAAGCTAGAAGCAAAAGAGAGTTGCAAATGAAGTGAAAAGATAGCATTTAAGGAGGGAAAAGAAGCTTCCTAAGTTGTTTCAGGGCATCTCAAGCTGTTACCACCAACCAAAGGAGGTGACAAGTAGCAAACATGCTCAAAGATAGTTGTTTGAGCATTGAAACGTCGTAGGATGCTAGAGCAATGCACAAATGTCTGCATAGTGTGCTAGTGTCCAGACAGATCATGCTACAAAGCAACAAGAACAGGAAAAGCACAAAGTTTGATGTAAAGAAAACACATAAGGGTAGCTACTGAAAAGGGATGTTGGAGCATCCTAAGAGGGAAAAAGGCTGATGCATGGGCTAAAATGAGCCTAGTCAAGTGCTAAGGAAGTGGACACTAAAGCATGTACAAGAATGTATGTGAAATTGCAAGGGGTGCAATTTTACGACTACATTTTGCCCCCACTTTAGCGGGCATATGAATCTATGCTAATATGCACACTAAAGGAAATCTACTAAACATAAATAACATCATATGCCAAAAGGATACTGTAGATGAAGCAAATAACTCTCTGAACCATGAAAGTATGCCCCTAGGTGAAGACCTACAAAACAAATGCATTAGACAAGAAAAACCTACACTAGACAACAATGTTAAAACATAAAAAGCTAAAAGATTCAAGTCAACAAATAAAGAGACCTTGATGTAGAAGGTTGTCTCAGTACTATGTGTCATCCCCAAATTAAGAAATAACACATAGAATAATTCTAAAATGAAGAGAGGAAGGGTATATACACAGGATGAAGAAGATGCAGATCTTTGATCCAGTATATACAAAAGAGAAGAGAGAGAATTTAAGAATGTAAGTGCCTCATAGGCCTGCAGGCCTGCAAGGAAGGTGTCCTCCAAGATCTCTCACATGAAGGATACCCGAGAAAGCACCTCACAGACCTGTAGACCTACAAGGAAGGTGTCCTCCAAGATATCTCACATGAAGGATACCTAAAAAAGCATCTTATAGACCCGTAGACCTACAAGGAAGGTGTCCTCCAAGATCTCTCACATGAAGGAAACCCAAAGAAAGCACTCTATAGACCCATAGACCTATAGGGAAGGCATCCTCCAAGATCTCTCACATGAAGGAAACCCAAATAAAGTGCCCTACAGATCCACATACCTATAGGGGAGTGATCCCCAAGATATCTTGCATGGAGGAAGCTCGTAAGAAGTTCCCCACAGACCCGCATACCTGCAGGGAGGTATCCCCCAAGATCTCTCACATGGAGGAAACCCAAGGGGACTCCGCAGAGTTGGAAAGAGGCTTCATAGGAACACTTGCAAAGAAAAAGAAGCCACGTAGGCAAGTGAGCAGACAGTCATGTAGATTGTCGATAGATTGGAAAGCTTTCAAAGGGCTCCCCAGGAACCCTTTGAAAGAAGAGGGGTCCACTCAAGGGATGCACTATTTGAAAAGCGAGGTCTAGTCAGGTTTTCCCCAAGCTAGACATGAAGGATTCATTTGAGATAAATAATTTCAAAGGGGGTCCCTTGAGAACCCTTCAAAAGAAAGAGAGGTCCACTCAAGGGATGCTTCATTTGAAAGACATAGTGAAGAAGAGAGGGGGTCCTTTACAAGGGACACACATCTACATGGAGAGTATTATTCCAGCAAAGGGGATCATACTCCTCTATGGGATTCCCATCAGCCTTCTTGATAGGACTACCGTCATTATCTTCTTTAGCAGAAGCGTAATCATCTTCCTCAGAAGGAGGATCAATACTAAGAACATTACAATTTATTCTCACACTATCTCATGATATAGAAGAATGACCATCTTTGATAGTGGGTGTGGATGATGTTATCGGTAGGTTTAAGTGGATCAGGTTGACTTTATATTCTCTAGTGAGGGATTCTGTAAAGTCTAAAGAATCCCAATCATCACTAAGACATGCATTCCTTTGAGAGGTAGGAGACTTAGGATTTCTTTCTTCAGAAGGATCTTCTTCAGGGACATCTATCTCAAGAGTATCCTTTGTAGTAGGTACTGTTGGAGTAAACATCGGCACATTGGAAGACACTGAAGGAATAAGAGTAGGCACAATCGAAGCCTAACCAACAGTTGCCATCTCATCTCACATAAGTGCATAGCATCAGGGTCATCCTTAACTGTGACTACTTGATTGTTACAAATGAACTTAAGAGATTTATGCAAGGTAGACGGGACTGCACCCATGGCATGAATCCATGCTCTATTAAGAAGGTTAAATGGTAACTTCTTTGGCATAACATAAACAAGGGTGGGTATGGTAATAGGTACCAACCTTAAAGGCAAGACTATCATGCCTAGGGCTTGTCAACCAACATTATCAAACCCATGAATGACAATAGAAGAAGCATTAAGAGAAGATGAATCAATATTAATTTTAGGCAATAGATCAATGTTGCATACATTGAGCATTGAACCAATGTCAACGAGAGTATGTCTAACACCAATTTTATTAATGTTGACTATGATAATTAGAGAGTTTGCTTGCTTCTGTACTTCTAGAGGTGGGAGCTCCTGTGGATAGAACATAATATTCAGTGAATTCGCACGAATATGAGCTATCAACACATCAACATTTGTTGGCCTAGCGGAAGAAAGTAAGAGGATATTTTGCAAGGATTCCTGAGGCATACCTTGATAAACTAGAGAAAATTGAAGTAAGTCCCACAGTGAGATCTTAGCCGAAGTAACTTGAAGTTCCTCAACAAGATCATAATCACCAGGTGCTTTAGTTGCAGGTTTAGGAGCTTGAAGAAGGCTTGGTTGTTTATTCATTACATTCTTATAAGTATGGGCTACCACTCTATAAGAGGGAGACTTAGAAAGATCAATGAAATTACTATCAAATGGAAGACCATCAATAGAACAAATCCTTTTAGGAGAAGGACTAGCTAGAGTCATGTAAATGACTGGTCTCTTAGGCCTTTGAGGGATAGCAGAGACATTACATTTATAGAATCATCACAACTCATAGGATAACTATTTAAAGACATATTCTCAACATCAATCCAAACAAGATTAAATGTGGAAGGAGATTCATTATTCACCAATACATCATCTCTAGAGGAGAGTGTATTGGAATAGACACAAGATTCATCATTCATGAATGCATCATCTCTAGAAGAGAGTGCATTGGAGTTATGAAGGAATTCATCATTCACCAATGCAACATCTCTAGAAGAGACTACATTAGAATGAAGGGTAGGTTCATCATCCATGAATGCATTATCTCCAAAAGAGAGTGCATTGGAATGAAAAAAAGGTAGAGTAACATTAAGAAAGGCATCAATGATTTCATCTTCTTGCAACAAAATATCCTTCGAAGCAAGAGGAATTTTGTGAGAATGATTAAAGATACCATCACATGCACGAAATGGAATATCATTAACATTTTGAAAAAAATTAGATATTGAACTAATAAAGGAAGATATTAAATTCATTACAATTTTTTGGGTATTTTCTATGTTCTAGTAATTCACATTTTTGAAGGTCTTTGGAGTGGAATTTGAGGTCGGAACTTGCATTGATCCCTAAAATTTAGTTTCCAAAGGACAATATTTAGGGACTGAACTAGTCCTCTTGGAGACCTTTTCAATGGTCTAAATGGTTCTAAATTTCAAGCACCAAGTCAAAAGTTATGACCCTAAAAAGTAGGGGTAATTAAATTCCTAGTTTTTTAAAAATACGCTCTTCACGTCGGGTTCACAAAAATGTAGAGAAGAGGGATTCACTACTCAAAAGTTCTCTTCATTTAGAGAGCCTCACAGGGAAAACTTCCCTAAACTACCTCAAGGAAAAGCGTGAAAGGATTAGAATCTAAAAGAGCAGGTCATGAAGATTCTTTTGACAAATTGACAATCTCTCGACCAGAGGATGGCAATGCGGAATACAGATGACAAGGCGACGCACTAGCATCTCATACGAACCAGAAAGCTAGAATTTCACAAAAAATGGAAAAAATGGCTACTTCTACTCTAATTATTGAGAAATCTTGGAATGTGAGAAAGCAACAAAATATAACAAAACTGAAATAAAGTGAAGTAGAAATGATAAAGATAAGGAGAAGAAAGGAAAGAAATCCTTACAATCATGCAAGTGATGAAACCTCCACCGAAAGAATGTCTTCAAAACCTGTGTGTGATATCCAGGGAAAGTGTTGGGGTTGTATAGGGGTTTTCCTAGTCAAACCCCCATTTTGGGGTTCCCACCTCCATGGACAGCCAGATAGAAAGAGAAAGAGAGAAATGAACAAAGCATGTGGTGAAATCAAAACCCGCTCAGGAGTAGAACCAACACCACCAAGTATGAGTAATAAAAGCAATCCCTACTCAAGGAGGAGAACTCATATCACAAAAGAGGTGATAAAAGCAATCCCCTCTCAAGGAGGAGAACTTGTATCATGAAGTAGAGATGCAGTAGATGTAATCAATAGGGGATATGGAATCCTAGGATGCTCACAAGCATGAGATAAGGGAGCTAGAGCTGCAAGAGTGGAGCTAAGAGAGCTTGAAAGTGCTTGAAGCTGCTATAGAAAGCTATATGGTGTTGTGAAAGCAAGATTTGGAGTGTAGAAGGCTAAAGCACAAGCAAGAGAGAAGCTAGAAGAATAAGAGAGTTGCAAATGAAGTGAAAAGATAGCATTTAAAGAGGGAAAAGAAGCTTCCCGAGCTATTTCAGGGCATCTCGAATTGTTACCACTTACCAAAGGAGGTGACAAGTGGAAAACATGCTCAAAGATATCTATTTGATCATTGAAACATCACAGGATTCTAGTGTGGGGCACTAGTGTCTGGAAACGTCATGCTACAAAACAACAAGAACAGGAAAAACACAAAGTTCGATGCAAAGTAGACACATAAGGGTAGCTGCTGAAAAGGGGTTTTGGAGCATCTTGAGAGGGAAAAAGGCTAATGTAGGGGCTAAAATGAGCCTACTCAAGTGTTAAGGGAGTGGAAACTAAAGCAGGTACAAGAATTTATGTGAAATTGCAAGGGGTGCAATTTTATGACTATACATCTTCATATTTGAAGTATTCCTCCATTTCATTGATCCAATCAATCAACTTTTTAGGATTAAAATTTCTCACATAATTTTGAATTTAAAATCTAGGTTGCATTCCAATTTTTGAAATTTCCTTCAACATCTTTACTTGATCTGATTCTTCTTCTTATTCATCTAGGGTTTCTACAATTTGATTCACACATTCTATTTCATCATTTTTCCTAGGGTTTAGGCCTCGCCTTCGATCCTCTTCAACTACATCTAACCTTACTCACATTTTTTGCATCATCTCTAGCATTTTATTCATTCTTCTAGTGACATTTTTCATAGCAGACACTCTCCTTGGTGGCATGTCTCCCCTCGAATCCAATGCAATTGTCTCAATTCGATGATTTGGATACAAGGGTTTCAACTACCTCACAATCGACGATCGATAAAAAATAATTGTAGTTTGCCTCTAGTTAGTGATATGTTTAGCTCAAGGAATTCCTTTAGGAATTAAAACTTGCTCTGATACCACTTGGTGCACTCATGGTATGAGGGTTCCAAAATGAGCAGTTTAGACCATGCAGTAATGAATCAACACAACGGAAACAACACAACAAATGGATATGTGAACATGAATCTTTATTAATATAGAGTTCTTACAAGCAACATTGGCCACAAGGGTGATTACCCAGGGCTCACAGGCCTTGCCTTGAAGGCTTACAAACATACAACTAGCCAAATAAGCCTTATTATAGGCCCCCAAAGGGTTATTATGAAAATGTAATGATCTGAACCTTATCATCACTATTACTACTAAATGAATTAATTACTTCCTAAATGATTACAATGCTTATATATATTCTTCTCAAGCTCCCAAATAGGTCTGTGTCATCCACAAGGGTTAATAACCCATAGAATGATCAAACATGAAGATCGGCTACAAAACATGAAAAGATAACTCCACATGAGAATATATAAATTGTAGATCTCCAAGATAGGTCCCAATGAACCCAAGATGCTTTAATGATATTCCATTTAGGTCCACATGATCTGGAATAGGTCCACAATAAGAATTCAGGACCAGGTCAGCTCCAAATGCTCTGGCTGGTAATGCAATGAAATTCTGTGTAGTACCCCTCCGTTTTGCTTATGTTTTCTTGACAGTGTGTTTTTACTTTGATAGATATTGATACTTTTCTTTTGTTATATTTGATCGCTAATAGTGGAGCGATGATGGATTTATTTTATGATGTGATGATACATTATTTGGATGATGATTATTTGTGACATGCTTTATGTTAGCATAGATATTTATTTGAGATGGTATTACTATATATGCTTATGGTAGTTTAATTGATAATTTATTTCATCAATTTGTTGTGACATTGTATTGGTGAAGAGAACGGTATTGCATCACTTGCTTATGAGTGCCTTATGATTCCTACAATTTTCTCTTCATGGTGTGTTTGACTTATGATGTATATACAAGTACGACGTTTGTTTGATTGTAGGATTGCAGGTACATGACATCGACTCCACCTGGTTTCATAGGTTTGAGCATGTCCAGGTTCAATAGTATTGTTGATTGAGAGATAGTAACAAGGTTTTTCCTAGTCTCGCCACAAACCTAGTCACAATGTGTCGTCAGTTTATATCCGGTATGTTTGGTTGTCACGTCTACGTTTGCCTTGTCAATTGTTATTTATTTATGCAAGGTTTATTTTATGAAATTATTGTTAGATTAATGTTCTTAATGATTCAATGCTTATTTAATTAATTTTAAATAATGTTGTTAAAATATTTTTATTTAATTTAATTAATTAAATTAATTTATTTGGTAAAATAATTTATTCCTTGTGATTAAATTTATTTTATTAAGTAAATAAATTAATTGATTAAATTTACTTATTAAGTGAAAAGATTAAATATAGTTTAGATGCTATTATGTGAATTGGAATTTTAAATTTGCATAAAGTAAATGATATTAATTTTTGAATTTTTAAATTAATTAAATAATAGAAATTCTTTATAATTATCAAAAGAAAATATCTGAAAGTTTGTTAAAATATATTTTAGAATAGCCATGTGTGTGAGTAAAATTAAATGCAAAACTCTTGCTGAAAGATTATTCTCAGAGAGAATATTAGCCATAACTATGAAAGGAAAGAAGTCACTTCACGAAAGAGGGAAAAAAGAGGAAAATAGATAGAAAATTGTTTTTGGGGTTTTTTGGTTGAAAATTTGGAAGAGGTTCTCAGGAATATTTTGGCTCATATTTTGCACCTCATTGGAAGTGGAGATTTTGGAAAGGGTTTTGGAAATTGAACTTAGAAGGCGAAGCTTTGCTCCAACCTTCAATTCTTCAAGCTTAAAAAAAAATAGGTTTCTTTGTTATTTAATTATCTAGTTTGTTGATTTGAAAAGGTTGCCTGTACAAAAATTCAATTTAGTAGAAGCTTTGTTAAATTTGTTAAATGGAAAGATTTCCCGAAGAAGAAAATTTGATTAAAGCTTCTGTAGAAAAATATATTGAAAACTTTTGAGTAGAAAAATATATATAGAAAACTTCTTTGTAGAAAAAATTCCTGTGAAAATTTGTTGATAACCTCTCTCTGTAAAATTATCGTGAAGATTTTGTGCTTCTGTAGAAAACTTTACAGTAAAATCAGAGAGCGTCATAGAAAATTATTGTTAAACAATAGGAAATTTCAAAAGAAAACAAAAGAAAACCTTTGTAGATTTATAAATGAAATTCTCTGGTTAAATTGAGAAAATTGAAACTTGAAATTTTCTAAATATTTCATGTAGATAATTTTCATGTTTTCCCCAATTTATTCTATTTATTTGGGAAATGAAAATCTCTTTTAATTCTAAAAATCTTCTTGTAGAAAGTTTTATGTATATATTATGCCCGATTAGAACATTTGAGTTGATTATTTTATATATATCTATATATATATGTGTATATATTTGAATACATATATATACATATACAATATATATATATATACTTTTGTGTATACCCATAGAAATCATTTTGGTGAAATTTTATTGTATTTTGAGGAAACTTGTCAGTAAATTCCATATGTGATGTTATTGAAATCGTAGTTTTTAAAAATTAAAAAAAAATATTACACTTTCGTAGTGATTGCAACATTCTTTAAGGTTATGTGGTAGGGCATTACACATTGGTATCAAAGCCAGGTTCATACATTGGGCACTCTGGTTTCATATGAGCCCATCATGTTGTCATAGTGAATTTGTTAGTGAAGTTGTTAAGTGATCACAGTGATCATGACATTGACATTTAGCATCACGTGGTCTATGGAAAAGAGTAGAGTGAAAGAAGAATTGTTAAAGGGTTGTGGAAAGAATGTAATGGTATGAATCACACCGTTGATGGAAATAAGTGTACTTTTGGAATTGTGTATATAATTGTTTTCCCCTATAAATGTGAGAAACCAGTAACTATGCATTGGTTGAGTGTTGTGAATACCCTGTACTTTTTTTGCAGGCCCATGGGATGGTGATGTGGTGTACCCATCCATTCAAAATATGTGGTTTTTGGTGTGGGATTAACCATACCATTTTGTGTGTTTGTATGTTCATTACTTAATTGAGGGCCAACCCACATGTGGTTAAAAATCTATATATTTATAAGAGTAGTCAAAAGGTAGTTTCATAGATTCTTTTCTTTTGGTTCTCTAGCCCCTCAATTCGTGAAGGGGTAGTAGCTTGCACAAGTTTCTTGGGCGGAGTGTGCAGCATACACATAATGTGACACAGAGCGATCTTAGCTCAACTGATCCTGAGGAAACCTACTCACTACTTCCCCTTATGATGGATCAGGGTACTTGGTCCATATGTGCTAGCCTAAACCCCATAATTTTGAGTATAACAACATTGGATTGTTAGTTTATGCCTAGCTGTCCATAGGGATGTTGAGTTGGCATTAGCGAGTCAACCTCGTCTGTATGAGAGGTGAAGCTCAAGTAGCCCCATATTGATATTCCCATATATGTATTGTATACACCGTATCCACACACATTTTGACATGATGCAATGGATACGATGCCACACCCCACTAATGTTCCGACATAGTGTTGGTGATGATACCATGTTTTTGATGGTAGTGAGCTAGGCTTGAGGACATGATGCCACATGCATAGACACATGAAGGTACACTATGAGATTGTGTTATGATAGCCTACTTGTGTAATGAGTGTAATGGGGCCTCACACACACTTGTAGAGGGACACTCATGTTTTCTTTTGATAGTGTTTGGATCGGTTAGCATATGAGTATATCCTATCCATGTATACCTCTGGTGATGCATGTTCCTTCTCCATGAGGTATCACTATGTGGGGTGTTTTCTATGCTTTCCTACTTCTGTGGAGCCACAAACACACTGCCATGCAACATATGTCCAGTGCGTGCCTTCTCTGGCTGGTGTATGACCATGTCGTGTGACGACGCGAGGCAGGGTGTAGTCGAGGAGCACACTCTGGGTCATGTGGATGGTGTGATCACTATGCACCACATGAGGGCTATTGTTATAGCCTAATGATGTTCCCTCCTTCCTTGTTTGGTGGCTAGTATCTAGTCATGCAATTTTGTATTATGCAATTTTGAAGATTGAGGACTTCCTATATGATTATTGATGATTTTAGATTGAATTTGAAGGCCAAAATTTTGTTTATGTTTGATTGTAATGGTTTAGCCACACTTTGTGATCTTATTATCTCATAGCCCTCATGGTTACATTTGATTTGGTGCTGACATTGCGCGCATTTCTTGCTTTATTGCTGAAATTGAATCTTATTTGATGACTTTGGTGGCTAAATTAGTTTATTCTTATTGTTTTTGAGGTCATCCATGTGTCGTATTGTGATTCCTCTCAAGGACGTATGAGGCAGACATGGTGAGTGTATATGAGGATGCAAATGCAGAGAACCTTGAGGATGGGGGTATGTGAGGTTGTTACACAACTAGGACCCACTACCCACCTATGTGTGATGACTATCTCTTGGAGGCTAACCACCTTATACAACAAGAGATAGGTCATTGTAGACTTGTTTGGGTGGTCTCACCAGGTGTGTGTGGCCTAACACCATCAAGCCACTATGTGTGAGGAATGGATTATGTGAGATGGATATTGGCTCTTGGCTCATGGATTATGTATCATGGATTAGTATGCTACTTTCCAGTGTCCAGATGGACCCTTATGTAGCCTTATATTGTGTATTTCTTGGTGATGTGAGTTTTTGTGTATGTGAAGGATATATGTTAATCATGGATATAGTACTTAGATTCTTGAGATTTTGTTATCTCCCCTTCTATTGTTCTCATTTAATATTTGAGGCTTGTTTTATGGTGGTGTTGTGTAGGATGATGCCTAGAGGTCATGATCATGATAGAGGTTAGGAAAGTGATCGTGGGGTTAGTCGCCAGAACACTCCTTTTCTGAGTTTCCACATGGATGATCATGAGAAATACCTGGATCCTTAGTTATGTCCATTGCTTGAGGAAATTCTTAAATGGCTTGGCCCAAGACAGGAGAGAAATCAACAGATGTTTAAGGAAAGAGAAAGGATTCCTACAAGAAGAGGTATTTTAATTGTAGTAGGACTTATGATGAACCTTTTGAGGGAGCATTCTCTTACCTTCCATAATCTTAGTGATGGTCATCTTTCGTCTAGGAGAATCTAGAGCTGGTTGCTAGCCCAACTTTATCGACTTGACCATTCAAGTCAAATCACTCGAACTGCAACTGGTAGAGGTTAGTTCTAGCAGATTAGTACACCTCCAGCTAGTGTCAAATCTCAGGGTGGTAGTTGGATTCAGAAGAAAATAGATCAAAGTTGGCGGCGATCTCAACGTGATCGTATTGATCAACCAACCCAAATTTTATAGTCTATGGTTAACAAGGACAATGTTTAGCAATTTATTGCTCCTTCAGTTGATAGAGGATTTAGTAGGTGTACAAGATGTTTCGCTTGTGGCCAACAGGGACACATAGCATGAAAGTGTCCCAATAAGGGCACATCAGGTTATACTCAGAGGCCAACAACTTCAACACTGATAGTAGAGGATGCAGGTTGTTCTCATATAGTTTTTGTTGCAGTTGATATGTTGATCAGGTGAGGGTCCAATGGGTTCCTAGTGATGAGGCATCTGCTACTTGGGAGGATGCGACATGCATGAGGGAGCTTTATCCCTATTTGTTCGTAGGCTTTCAAGAGTAAGCCTAATCCTAGAGGGGGAGGATGTAGTACCCATCCATTTTGCTTATGTTTTCTTGACATTGTGTTTTACTTTGATAGATCTTGATACTTTTTTTTTATTATATTTGATCATTGACATTGGAGTGATGATGGATTTATTTTATGATGTGATGATACATTATTTGGATGATGATTATTTGTGACATGCTTTATGTTAGCATAGATATTTATTTGAGATGATATTGCTATATATGATCATGGTAGTTTAATTGATAATTTATTTCGCCAGTTTTTTGTGACATTGTATTGGTGAAGAGAACAGTATTGCATCACTCACTTATGAGTGCCCTGTGATTTCCACAATTTTCTCTTCACAATGTGTTTGACTTATGATGTATATACATGTATGGAATTTGTTTTATTGGAGAATTGTAGGTACATGACATCGACTCCACCTAGTTTCACAGGTCTAAGCGTGTCCAGGCTCAACAGTATTGTTGATTGGGAGATAGTAACGAGGTTTTTCCTAGTCTAGCCACAAACCTAGTCACAATGTGTCGTCAATTTATGTCCGGTATTTTTGGTTGTCACATCTACATTCGCCTTGTCAATTGTTATTTATTTATGCAAGGTTTATTTTATGAAATTATTGTTAGATTAATGTTCTTAATGATTCAATGCTTATTTAATTAATTTTAAATAATGTTGTTAAAAGATTTTTATTTTATTTAATTAATTAAATTCATTTATTTGGTAAAATAATTTATTCCTTGTGATTAAATTTATTTTATTAAGTAAATAAATTAATTGATTAAATTTACTTATTAAGTGAAGAGATTAAATATAGTTTAGATGCTATTATGTGAATTGGAATTTTAAATTTGCATAAAGTAAATGATATTAATTTTTGAATTTTTAAATTAATGAAATAGCATAGATTCTTTATAATTATCAAAGAAAATATCTGAAAGTTTGTTAAAATATATTTTAGAATAGCCATGTGTGTGAGTAAAATTAAATGCAAAAATCTTGTTGAAAGATTATTCTCAGAGAGAATATTGGCCATAACTATGAAAGGAAAGAAGTCACTTCACGGAAGAGGGGAAAAAAAGGAAATTGGCTGGAAAATTGTTTTTGGGGGTTTTTGGTTGAAAATTTGGAAGAGGTTCTCGGGAATATTTTGGCTTGTATTTTGCATCTTTCTGGGAGTGGAGATTTTGGAAAGGGTTTTGGAAATTGAACTCAGAAGACAAACCTTTGCTCCAACCTTCAATTCTTCAAGCTTCAGAACAAATAATTTCCTTTGTTGTTTAATTATTTATTTTGTTGATTTGAAAAGGTTGCCTGTACAAAAATTCAATTTAGTAGAAGTTTTGTTAAATTTGTTAAATGGAAAGATTGCCTGAAGAAGAAAATTTGATTAAATATTCTGTAGAAAAATATATTGAAAACTTTTGAGTAGAAAAATATATATAGAAAACTTCTCTATAGAAAAATTTGTTGAAAACATTCTTGTGAAAATTTGTTGATAACCTCTATGTGTAAAATTATCGTGAAGATTTTGTGCTTCTATAGAAAACTTTACAGTAAAATCAAAGAGCCTCATAGAAAATTATTGTTAAACAATAGGAAATTTCAAAAGAAAACAAAAGAAAACCTCTGTAGATTTGTAAATGAAATTCTCTAGTTGAGTTGAGAAAATTGAAACCTGAAATTTTCTAAATATTTCATGTAGATAATTGTCATGTTTTCCCCAATTTATTCTATTTATTTGGGAAATGAAAATCTCTGTTAATTCTGTAAATCTTCCTATAGAAATTTTTATGGAAATATTCTGCCCGATTAGAACATTTGAGTTGATTATTTTATATATATTTATATAAATATATATATATGTGTGTGTGTGTGTGTGTATATTTGAATACACATATACATCTACAATATATATATACACTTTTGTGTATACCCATAGAAATCATTCTAGTGAAATTTTATTGTATTTTGAGGAAACTCGTCAGTAAATTCTGTACGCGATGTTATTGAAATCATAGTTTTTAAAAATTAAAAAAAATTATTACACTTTTGTAGTGATTGCGACATTATTTAAGGTTACGTGGTGGGGCATTACATTCTAAGAGCGATAACTTTCAACAGACGACTACAAATTAAATGAATTTTGGATATGTGGTAGATATCGATGTGTAGATGCTATATCCTACTTCATGAGCTGAGAAACAAAGATGCGGTAAATGTGGAATGAACTAGTGAAACTTCTATTGAATGCAATGCAAGAAAATAACTATTTTTTTGTTGATATGGGATTGCTTTACAACCAAGGATACTCCTGCATCACAATGTTGTCAGTAGAATACAAATATGCCAAAAAATTCATAATTACCTATGTTTGAAAAAATATCAAAACATAAAATAATACCAAAAATAAAAAAATAGCCACCGAAAATTGACAAAATATTATCAGGAAATAATATTTTTTCATTTCTAAATTATGTAGATATGAGGCTTACATAGGTTTTAATAGAAACTATATATAGTTGTATGGATCTATATAGTTGTGTATGGTCATACAAATATGTACGACTGCATATGGCTATAGATACAAATTTTTGTTTAAAAATTTATGTAGCTCTTAAAAAATAGCAAAATTTTTCCTTTCTTTGATTTTAGTGTTTAGATAGGTGATCTTAAGGTTTTTGGGTCTTTTGGATGCAATGATGAGGCTTATTTGGCTCAAATATGCACCATTCTTTTTCCCAAGTCCAAAACTCTAAAAAAAATAATATAGAGAATTACAAATCTAGAGCTCTAATACCGTGTTGTAGTTGATTCCTCAACTCTATAGCTCCCAAGGATCATCTACAATAAAAAATTGTCACACAGAGAAAAAAAACAAATCTATGGAGGCTAAGAGCTGTAGATCCAAAAAAAAGTATGATTTTTTATGAATGTGCAATACTCACTCAATGAATGGTATAATTATGAATCCTTATAAAAGTAAAAGGAAACCCTATATGAAACCCTAGGTGAGAAAAAAAATAGATCATAACATGTATCCTCATCATATGACTTGAGACATGAAAATCACATGACCTAAGTAAACTTAAGTAGCTAATGTGAAAAGGGACCTAAGTAATTAGATAATTAATTAGGTAAATACCCTTTTAGTCTAACATGTATAAGTATAAGTTCCCTATCTCTAGAAAATTTAATAAACATCTACTTGCCCCACTTAACTCTGTTCTGCCACTAGGTATCTCTCAAATTTTGATTCCAACAAACTTCAAGAGATGAGAGGTAATGTTTTTAACATTATAAAATGAATATTTTGATTTCAATGTCTTTTAACAAATGTATGCATTATAAATAGTCACTAATATAAGGTGAATACATTAAAATTGAAAACTATATGAGGGAATCTTGCTATTGTGATGTACAAAAAATAAATAAAAATCATTTAATTGAGTAAAATTATTAGTATGTAACTATTTTCCTATGTTACATTGTTTGATTCTATGATAAGAGATGCATTTTTAGTCAAATAGCATAGCAACTAAAATTGGTTCGCCATGTCCACTACTTTGATCAATATATTAGTATTATCATAAATAGTTAAAATGGTTTTAGATAAATATTTTTCAACAAGTTGAAGTTCAAGTTAGATAGATTTTTTTAATGTTTTTTTTCTTCCATGTGGGCGTAATGGTTCTTGAATGCAATTTTTAAGAGGGTCATTTTTATATCATCGAAAAGTATGTAGCAAATTTGATGGTTGAATTAAGGTTTCTACATTTATCTAGAAAAATGCTTCAATGGTTGGGAAACAAATAAAAATAAAGAACTAGTACAAATAAGTTGGCATGAAGGTTAGGGGATTCTAATGCATGGAGGTAAATATAGTAATGCAATTCACCAAAAATGGAGATTAGGCTCTCAAGAGTCAAGAGTACAATAGAAAGATAAACTAGTGGAGCTACATTATAATGTATTCTAAGTTCAAATGTGATTAATTTCATAAATTATTTAAAATAGAAATTTGTTAATCATTATTTTTATCAATAATGAAAACTGACTCAAAATGAACTTAATAGAAATTTATTTGTGGTTTATTCAAAATGTGTGTCTATATTTTATTTTTTTCAAAGATTAGAATGAATGAATAATT
Source organism: Sequoia sempervirens (assembly GCA_007258455.2). Lineage (NCBI taxonomy): Eukaryota > Viridiplantae > Streptophyta > Pinopsida > Cupressales > Cupressaceae > Sequoia > Sequoia sempervirens. Next base: position 19,068 of record VDFB02285776.1, on the reverse strand, counting down.
TTGTTTGTTCATACAAGGTATACCAACACATGATTCTTCAAATTGGAAAGCAAGTTTTCTAAGCAACAATATAAACTTAAATAGTCTGTACTCCCTTTTAGAGACCAAGGAGCACCTTGATCCTAAAGCTTCAACAAAGGCATCAGATTCATTGGCAATAATCTTCATCAGATGTCATCTTTATATCAAAAGGTTTTTCTAATTACCTAAAAATAGGTAATCTAAATTAATTTTTTTTGCATGGCTAAAATTTAAATTATATAAAACCTTTTGTTAAATAGTATTTAATTTTTGTGGATGGTAAAGTTTAATGAATCTTAGGATAATGAAACTTATGAGGAAGATAAATTTGTAAGAATCTTTTATATCAAGATAGAATTATCATTATTGATCTGATTGAACTAAGTAATATTATATTTAGAAAAAAGTATATTTTAATTAATTCATTTAACATGAATTATTTTGGGATGAAATTAGTTAGTATCATAAGATTTGTGTTCAACTTGAATGGAAAATTGTTAGTCCACTATATGTGGAGAATGCAATTTCTTAGTAACTAAGTTTTTGTAAGGATTTATTTAAGTTCTCTATTCTATTGGTGGTGTTGCAAACAATGTTTTGTAGTTTTAATTTTAGAAACTCTACATCTATCATTTTTTCTAGATAAGTGTAATTATTCCACTGTTTTCTTACTTTTGTAAATTTTGGTAGTTAAAGTTACAATTTAATATTAAGAGTGTAGGTAATTAATGTAAACTAAACATTTAATGATTAGTTGTACAATCATATTCTATGCTTATATAAACAAAGTTACATAATTTATATGGGGGTACGCGCATGGAAATGGGGAACCAAAAGGGGGTAAAAAATGAGCACTTTTAAAAAAAAAAATCAATAAAATTTAATCTTGGATGAGAAATTGAAGATAATCATACTCAAAATTCGAAGATGTGATAAGAAAAATTGTCATAGTGCTTAGAGTATATTTTCTAAACTACTGAAAAAATTAAAATAGTGAAGAGTAAGAAGTTCAAATAAGGGAGCACACAAAATGCTCTTATTTTTGTCAAAAAAATATAACATAGCATCTAATGTGATCCCACTAGCATATAATGTGATCCCACTAAAATTTTGACTATTTTAAAGTATTTCAAGATCACTGCGTGGAAAATTTGTTAATATCATATAGTTTATGCCTATTTTTTGCTAATATTTTAAACAATATATCATTTTTATTAATTTTCAAAGTGGACACATTTAAAAAAATAAAGAATTGAGCGTACCCCCCCTAATTTTTTGAAAACTAATTGAAAATAATTTGTTTAATGTCTATATGATAGATTTGATAATGTAAAAATGTAATTTGTTTCAAATTTGGATGAATGGATAAAAAGTTACACTAAAAATACTATACATTGATTTTTGGCAAAAAAAATGACATTGACAAAAGAAATTCAAGATCAAAACCTTAACATATTGGAAATTTAGAAAAAAATATAGGGTTATAAAGTAAGAAAGAGTTCAATGTTATTGTGGAATTTTTTCATATCACCATTAAAAGACATGATGAAGAGAATGCTCAATATTTAGGTGTTTTTCTAAATTTTATAAAAAATGTACCTTTGGGCATTGATAATGAAATCCAACCCTTTGGGTTGGATGCCTAAGGAAAATCTAATCCTAAGGGTTGGAAATGTCCAATGCAACAAATATTTCAAGCACATTCCTTTACAAGTAAGAAATACTTAACAGTTAAAAAGAATGTGTGTCCCACATGTTTGGACCCACATGCTTTGTTTTACCCTATAAAATACACTTTATCCAACATAGAAACACACTTTTCCTAATTTTGAGAAATTTCAATAATTGTTTTACAAATATATCAGTGTTTTCTTCTTTCATTAATATGGAAGATTAAAATTGCATGTTTTTACATTAAATTTTACAATTTATTAATTTTAATGATTAATTTCATTTAAAAAAAAACTTAAACAATTATATTCATATTTTATCATTAATTGTCAATTAGTTTAACCAATTATATTAAAGAGATGGAATTCAACATCATATCAAGAAAGTTGATCAAAAGCACAAACATTGGAGGAACATGAAGTGGAGAATGAAAGAGACAACTCTGTGCAATTAATAAATTAAAATTTTATATTTGAAAGTGTGTTGTTTTTCATCTCAATTTGATATTTGATAGTTTGAATGATTATGAAATTACCTTGGTAAGAAGTATAGTTCAATATTGGAAGATTTTTTCTTAGTGTCATGCCTATATGACCTTAAGTTATGAGTGCCTAAACTTTTGCTCTATGCATAATTAATATTCTCTTTGGTGCCAAATCTCATATTATGGCCTCACAAAAATCATTCACACTTTAGGTTATAATCAATTAATTACTACCTATAACTAATGGGCAAATAAGTCAAAGCACATGTTGTATTCTCAAATGGCTAGTGTTATTACCTTGCATATTCTTCACTATTTCTATGTGCCCGTGATTCTATTAACCCCTTGTTGTATCCCTTGGGTTTCCTATGAACACAAGCTTCTTCTATCCACTTGATTTACTCTATTTGTTAGGGATACATGCCAATTTTTATTATGGTAGATCATAGTGAGAAATCATATCCTACATAGTTTCTTTCATATTCATTTCTAGGCTACCTCATTCCTTTTGTGTAACCACTCTAATGTCTAATTAAACTAGTGATATAGAGTATGCACATGGATCAGAGAACCTAAGGATCCCTAACTAAGTAGTTCATCATTCATACAAGGGTTGCATTAAATTATCAACCAAGGAGTCATGAAACTTTAGATAGTGCTGGAAAATATATGCATTCATAGATTATGGACATCCTACATCAATTAAGTATAGACAAATAAACGTGTGCAAATATAGTAAAAGATAGAAACTATAATAAACTGTTACTTCACAAAAAAGGGGAAAAAATGTAAACTACCTTCTACTATGGCCATGGGTACCTAATGTTGAAGATTGTAACTGTTAACTGTTAAACTATAGTGTCCTAACCTAGCTAATTTCTTTGGAGTATGAAACAAAACATTAAGCTACAAAATCCAACTCATGAATTACATGTTCATATGCATTTAAAATCATATAACCAAAAACCACCAATTGAATTCACAATACATTATCTACTTTAACAACTAAAACTAAAGTGGTTCAATAGTACCTCAAGTGGCCCTTTCTTGAGCTTATGCTTCCAAAGGATTTTATCGAACACTCACTCAACAAATCATGATATTAAAGTAATTATATTTATTGCATCCTAACATTAAAATTTTACACAAAATCTAACAAGAATCTATTAAAGATATTTGTTCAAATAACACACATTCTATTCATAACACTATTGCTAAACTAATGCTATAGCAATACTAGTAACTAGATCTCCTCCTTGAAAAAATATCTTGCTATATAGGGTTTGTGAGGAGTTTCATTATTCATGGACTGAAAAGAGATATAAAATAAATGTCAGCTCTTCATCAAGGATAGGAAGAGGACCTAGTTTTGAAACAATAAATAATAAATGCTTGAAATAGGAGTAGAAAAACCAAATACAAACTCTATGTATAAAAAATTACCTGCTCATAACATAAATGTGTTCAAAATAATACTTTTTTCATAACTCAACTATAGAAGTTGTAAAACCAACTTCACATTCCCCAAGAATCACCACATACAATCACCTATTGTGTGCAATAGATATCCAAAACAATGAAGAAGATGTTTTGTAAACCTTAGAGAAAGAATGTGCAAGCAAAACTAGAATATTGATTATTAATTGTAATTTATTTACAAATGATACAAAATCCTTTGAAAAGGCAAGCATGCAAAAAATCAAGACATGCACAACCCTAAACCTAACTTGAGTAAAAAGATAGCTCAACTAGATAAAGATAACTAAATGCAACCTAGGAATTAAAATAATGCCTAAGTAAACTTATGAAAGTGTAATTAAATAATTAATTACACCAACATCAACCCCATTGCAATTAGACTCCTTCTTCTCCTTGTCTCATTGGCAGGTAATATCAATATTAGGTGAATCACAAATTGATCAGTAAATGATCACCTTTGTTTCCTCTCAAAGTGTCATGCCTCATTCAGTTGACTTCTCCTCTACAACAATCTGTAATCCTTATGCTATGGGCTGTGAAACCTATTGTTGTGGATTGACAATTCTTCTTGTTGCAAGTGTTAGTCTTATTCCTAAGGCATTCTCATTATTAACAATCATAATTTAAACATAAAATCCTACTAAATTTCATAGACATTCATGAACTCATACATACACATATCAACATAACATTTTTCCATTTCCACATGCTTAAGACTACTTAAAAGTATATAAAAGGTTTTGGTAATGTCTTGAAACTTAGTAGAAAGATATGATGAAAAGCATGAAACAATAAAAATGAAACTAGCCAATTATAGATCCCATCACCTTCAACCAACTTAACTCTTACCTCCACCATCCCACAAACTATCACTTGTATCCTCCTCATTACCACACATTTTAACCAAACATGAAGAGTACATAGGATATGTGATCTGAATGAATTATGTTCTAAAGAACCTACCATGATGCCTTGTTTTCCATATCTATTAGGGGATAAAATGTTTATTTGGCTTTGTGAGATCTTAAATATACTTACCATTCAACATCCACCTCACTTGTCCATTTCTACCATCACACACATTTTACCCATTTCATATCATATAGCCCAACCTTTCACACCTTATTTTATATTATACCACCTCCATCCTTATTTCATCCTAGATACACATATCCTTGTAAGAAACATTTCCTTCTACACATTATTGACCAACACTCTTCTGCATTACTACTATACACCTCAACTTCCCACTTCATGTCCTATAGCCAAACCATAGAAACCTCCTAATTTGTACCATATGTTCCATTTCCACCTCCCAATACCATCCCATTAACCTTTAATATTTCACCCTATTCCCCATTATCTCATTGTATCTGATCCCATTAATCTCTAATAGTCCATCATATATTCTATTATCCCCTTCTATATCTATCCTATTACTATCTCTTTTTTCACCCTATGTTCTGTTATCCCCTCTTTGTCTTGTCCTATTATCTTCTCAGGTAATTCACTCTATGTTCCTTTATTCCTTCATAATACCATCACATTAACATCCATTAGTTCACCTTATGTTTCATGATCCCCTTCTAACTCATCCCACTAATCTTTACTAGTCCATCCTATGTTACATTATCCCCTTCTACTCTCATCCCATTGTACCTAGAACTATTATTTCACCCTCATTTCCATTATTCCCTTTTGTGTTATACCACCTCCCTCCACATTTTATGCTATACATATACTCTTAGAATAAACATTTCCTTTCACTCATTATTGACGAACTTTATTCTCTATTACTACTACACACTTCAAGAGCCCACTTCATGTCCTATAATCAAACTCTATACCCCTCCTAGTTCACCCTATTTTTTGTTATTCCCTCCTAATCCAATCCCATTAACCTCTAACAATTCATCCTGTGTTATATTATCATGTCTTGATATGTCCCATTAATATCTACCAATCAATCCTTTGTTTTATTATTCCCTCTTGGTCTTGTCCCATTATCTTCTCCTAATTCACCCTTTGTTCCTTTATTTCCTCCTAGTCCAATCACATTAACATCTAATATTTCATTGTATTTTCTATGATCCCCTCCTCACCCATCCCACTAATCTCTACTAGTCCATCCTATGTTCCATTATCCCCATTTAATCCATCCAATTGTACCATCTCTTATTTCAGCCTATGTTCTATCATCTCCTCTTGGTCTTGTCCCTTTATCCCTTCTATATTATACCACTTTCATCCATATTTCATCCTATGCACATACACTTACAAGAAACCTTTTGTTATATTCATTATTGACCAACTCTCTTCTCCATTACTATACAAAACTCAAGTCTCCACCTTATGTACTATACTCAAACCCTAAACACTTCCTAATTCACCCTATGTTCCATTATTCCTTCCTAATCCCATCCCATTAACCTCTAATAGTTCATCCTATGTTTTATTATCCCATCCTAGCCTATCCCATTAATATCTACCAAATCATCTTATGTTCCATTATCCACTTCTATTCTCATTCCATTACTTTCTCTTATTCACCCTATGTTACATTATCCCCTCTTGGTCTTTTTCCATTATCTTATCCTAAAACACCCTATGTTCCTTTATTCCCTCTTAAACCCATCCCAACAATATCTAATAGATCACCTATTTTCCATGATCCCCTCTTGTCCCATCCCCCTAATATCTACTAGTCCATCATATGTTTCATTATCCCCTTCTACTAATGAAGATGAAATCATCAATTGAATTTTACCATATTTCAAATATAGTTGAACTAGATATTCTAGATGCATTATTTAATAAAAAATAATATTTTATAGTATTTCATATCATTTATTGAATTAATGATTACTAAATGCATAATTCAATGCAAGGAATGTTTACACAATTATTACGAATGAAGATAATAAAGAAGGAATAAATTATTATTTGTGTCATTATGTTGAGGAAAAAAATTAAATTGGGAGCTCCTATCATAAATGGAGAATAAATTGGGTATCCTATAGGATCAATGGTTATTACTAGAACATTTCTTAGAAGATATTTATGAATAAGTCCAATATGTGGTTGTTTGAGGACTTTGAGACACAAAAAAAATCTTCATTATTCTAACCTTGTGGCATCAAATGTTCAATTGATCAAATGTGGGGGTAGAAAATTGAATAAGAACTTATAGAAAGTTTGTGAGTCTGGCCATAAAGCAATACTCAACATCATAAAGAGTAGAGCATATATGCCTAGTTCATTGGAATGAATTGGTGGAATGACACAAAGGTTGTACATAGTTTGTAAGTATGTCATGTACTTCTTAATTTATTTGATTTCAGTATGTTATGCACTTTTTAATCTAGGTTTTTATTTTGAATATTTTGTGCACTTATTAATTTATTTGATTTAAGTATGTTATATAATTCTTAATCCATGAATTCTATTTGAGCATGTTATTGAATTTTTAATATGTAGGTTAGTTGTGCCAAACAAAATTCCACCTTCTTGTGGTTGATGTTGTTAGTAGAGAATTTTATATTCTTGAAGAAAAGAGAATATTTTAATTTGATTGGTTGAGTGGATCGTGTCTTGTTTTTTCTATTTGATCTAATAATTTTGGTTTGATCTTCTTCTATCTCATCTCTATGTGAAATGAAACATCAAAAAAGTTCCAAGGTTATTTTGGCCCCCTCTTTAAAATATATCCAAATAGTCTTAGGAGAATGTCTTGTGTGAATTTGGGCTCAATATTATACCCTTTACTTATCCCCATAAACACACATCCTCATGTATTTATATGTGCCTTATTTGCAAACATTGTAAAGGTGCCAAGAGCCATATTTTTTATTTTAGATATCATGGTGATAAAAGAAAAATGGAAAAATATTCAATGAGTAGGTGAATTCTAAGGGAAGCACCATTTCATTTCACATGTGTGTCAATCCCTCTATTTTACATGGTTCTAAAAAGGTCACTTAAGAGCCTTGAGAGAAAAAAACTACCAAAATATGATGGAGTAGTTCTTACAGTTTGTTAAGATTATGAATTTTTTCTAGACCTAAAAGTCTATGTGGAGTCCCTCTAAAATAAGCTCTTTCAATTTTCATCAATTCCACATTTTTTTATCTTAGCAAGATCAAACACATTCTTGAAAAAAAAATCATTTGAGAGTACTAGGTAAAGGTGCCAAGAGCCAAATATTTTGTTCTACACCTCATGAGGCCAAAATTATTGCACCAAACAATTAGGTTGGTTAAGTGAATATTGGGGGATATCTCATTTTTCCCCCAATGTGTCTATCCCTCTAGGCTACACAATTCCAACAAAGTATCTTAAGAGCCTTGAGATTAAAAAAATACTAAAATATGATATAGTAGTTCTCAATAATTTTGGGACCTCTAAATGTTCCACATAGACCTATAGGTAGATGTGAGGTCCCTAAAAAATAAACTCTCTATATTTTTTTCAAGTACGCATTGTTTGACTATGGCAAAGATTGAAGGATTCATGTAAAATGTGCCATTTAAGATCAGTATAAAGGTTCCAAGAGATATATTTTTTATTCTATGCCTTGTAGGCTACAATTATTGTGCCGACATGTCAAAGTGGATGGTGAATTCTATGGAAGACCTCATTTCATTCCCTAGGTGTGTTGATCACTCTAGGCTACACAATTTAGGTAAGGTGCTTTGGTAAGGTGTCTTAAAATCCTTGAGAGAAAAAAGCTAGCAAACTATGGCCAAGTAGTTCTCAAAGTTCATGTGGAATATTAAAGTTTTATCTAGACCTTTAGGAGTATTTAGGTTCCTCAAAAATAACCTTCCTCAATTTTCATCAACTCCACACTATTTACCCATATGGAAAAAAATCAAACATATTCTTACAAAAAACATCATTTGAGAGTAGTGTAAAGGTGCCAAGAGCCATACTTTCTATACTAAACCTCATGGGGTTGAAATAAATATGATTATTTTTTGGTATGGGTGGTTGAATGTTATGGGAAGACCTATTTTATTCCCCAAGTGTATCAATCCCTTTGAGCTACATGATTATAGCAAGGTTTACCAAACTATGATGAAGTAGTCTTAAAGTGCGTGAGGAGTTTTAATGTTTTTTCTAGACCTGCAAGTGGATGTGGGATCCATTTAAAATAATGTCTCTCATTTTTTATCAACTCTACACTATTTGATCATGGTAAATATTGAACATATTCTTACAAAAAGTTGTCATTTGAGAGTAATGTAAAGGTACCAAAAATCATATTTGTCATTCTATGTCTCATGGGACCAAACAAAATATGAAAATACATCAATTTATGTGGATTAATACTACAAGATCCCCAATATTATTCCCTAAGTGTATTGATCTCTTGGAGCTTCACAATTCTAACAAGGTCTCTTAAGAGGCCTGAGAGAAAAGAATTGTCAAACTATGATGGAGTAGTTCTCAGAGTTCATGGGTCCTATGAAGGTTTTGTATAGATCTATACATGGATGTGGAGTATATAAAAAAAACTTGTCTTATTTATTTCAACTCCACATTGTTTGGCTATGGAAAGATCAAACATATTCTTAAAAAAACATCATTTAAGAGTAATACAACGGTGTCAAGAGCCATATTTTACATTAAAAACCTCATGGGGCTAAAGAAACTATGCCAACATGTTGGAGTGGGTAGGTGAATGATAGGAAAGGCCCAATTTTTCCCAAAGTGTGCAAATACCTCCATGATATATGGTTTCGGCAAGGTCTTACGAGCTTTGAGAGAAAAAACTACCAAAATATGACAGTAGTTATTGGAGTTTGTGGGGCATACAAATGTTTTGTCTATACCTATAGGTGAATGTGGAGTCCCTCCAAAATAACCCCTCTCAGTTTTTATCAACCCCACACCATTTTACTATAGCAATATTAAACAAATTCTTATAAAAAGTGTCATTTGAGAGAAGTGTAAAGGTGTTGAGAGCCATATTTTCCATTTTATGTCTTGTGGGGCCAAACCAACTATGCCAAAATGTCAAAGTTGGTATTTGAATTATAGGTGAGGCCCTATTTCATTCCTTAGGTGTGTCAATCCCCTTGAGCTACAAGGTTCTAGTAAGGTCTCTTAAGAGACATAAGAGCAAAAATTTACCAATTTTTTTCCTACCTATTATGTCAATCCTTAGCACATATGATTGTCTCATGTGCATGCAAAATTGGATGAAAATTCCCTCCATAGTACCATATCTCAAATTTTTCAACTCTAAATTGTTTGACTATGTCAAATTATGAATGCATTCCTGCAAAATACCTCATTTGAGGGCAATATATAGGTTCCAGTAGGCATTTTTCATTCTTTTGCACCTCTTGGGACCAATTCAACTATATTATTACATTGGGATGGGTAGGTGAATGCTAATATAGTCCTTTCTTTATTCTATAGGTATTTGAATCCTTATAGGCTACATTGCATTAAGATAACCTCTTAAGAGCACTAAAAGAAAAAAAAATCCAAATTTGTGGAACCTACAAATGTCTCATTTGTACCTATAAGTGGATGTTGAGTCCCTCTACAATAATTTATATCATTTTTTTTTGGCTACTTATACTTTGACCATGCCAACAATGAATGAATTCTTACAAAAAATTTCATTTTTAGAGCAATGTAAAGGTACCAATAGGAATTTTTTTATTCTTGCACACCTTATGCAAATGAATCCACTAAGCTATCACATTGAGGTGGGTGGGTGAATTCTACTAGAGGCCTTGGTTCATTCTATGGGTCTAATGTTTCCAATGTTTTTCATATCTATTCTCTCAATTTTTGGGACCTTCAAATGTCTCATTTATAGCTATAGGTTTATGCAGAGTCCCTTTATAGCAACCTATCTCAATTTTTCAACTCTAGACCATTTACCATGCTAACAATGAATGATTTTTTGCAAAATGTCTCATTTGAGAGTAGTATATAGGTGCCAATATGATTTTTTTTTCTTCTACACCTTGTGGGATCAAATCGACTACACTAGCATATTAGGGTGGGTGGGTGAATGCTAGTAGAGAACTCAATTCATTACATAGGAATTTAAACCCATTCAAGATACATTGCATCAATGTAGTATCTTAAGAACCCTAAGAGAAAATAAGTTACCAAACTTTCATCTACCTATTATCTCAATATGTGGCACCTACATATATCCCATTTTTACTTACTTGTGGACATTGCTTTCCTCTACAATACCCTATCTCAAGTTTTTCAACTCCAAACCATTTGACTATGCCAATGATGAATTATTCTTGTAATATGTCTGATTTGAGAGTAGTTTAAAGGTTCTAATAGGCATTTTTTGTTCTTTTTCACCTTGTGGTACTAAACTAATTGCACTAGCACATTGAGGTGTGCAGGCGAATGCTACTAGAGGCCTCAATTATTCCATAGGTCTTTGGATCTTTCCAAGCTACATTTCACAAGTTCCTTAAGATCCCTAAGAGAAAAAATATAACATGTCTACATCTATAGGTGGATGTAAAGTCCCTCTATAGTACCCTATTTTATTTTTTTCAAGTCCAAACCACTTCACCATGCCAACAATGAATGAATTTTTAAAAAAATCCTAATTTGAAAGTAGTGTAAAGGATATAATAGGAATTTTTTGTTCTTCCAAACCTTGTGGGACTAAACCAAGTCTGCTAGCATATTAGGGTGGGTGGATGAATGCTATTGGAGGACTCAATTTTTTTGTAGTCTGTAGATCCTTTTAGGCTACATTGCACCATGAAATTGAGAGGACAATATCAACCCTTGATGTTATCATGACCATGACTTACCTAAGAATGTAATTATGAAATCCAAATGTCATTGATATGGCTCATTAAAACCCTACAAAATTCTTAGAGGTTGATGGAATAAAATAAACTATATACATATGGAGTCATGACCAAGATAGGGATATCATAAATGGGTGAAATAAGATTATCCACTTATCTTTTGGGTGTCTTAAACCACTTTGTGCATCCCTATCACCATTCTCATCTAGGTTATTAATTTTCTAGGTGGTTTTTCATGAGACCCTTTTGTTTCCCTAACCCATAATGAATATTCTTATATTTAAAGAGATAAAATATACATCCTTAATTTATTTATTCAAATCAATTTATACATAAATTGAAGATAGAAAATAATATATTTTAAATAAAAAAGCTATAAATCTATTAGTTCAAAGTATTGAGATTTTAAAATCCTTAAAAATATTTAAGAATACTTGAGCATAGTAAATGTTATAAAATTATTAATTCAAAACATTTAGGTTTTAAACTCCTAGAAATGTTCTCTCCTATTCAAAACTATCCTTATATTTGTTGAGTTTATTTTAGAAAATCCCATGAATAATAAGTAAAAGAGGATATAAATAGAATCTCTATATCTGTCTCTCACATGCAAATATGGGACATGTTGAGCATGATATTTCACTTTTGAAAATCCTATGAATAATAATTAAAAGAAGATGCAAATATAATCTTTCTCTCTCACACACACAAAAATATGGGAAATGTTGAAAATTATATTTCATCTTATGTGGAATACCTTGTTCATAGGATTGATAAGAAATGATGGTATGTCTATACTTAAATGTACAAATATTTCATCATATGGTGCCACTGTCAAAATATTTCACAATCACTTAGCTCAAAAAGCCTTGAACTATCCTGTTCACCAAGTTTATTTCAAAGTATTAGGACCAATGCAATAACCATGACTTGATGAACCAAAAGATACTTATGTAAAATTATTTATTTTTTGGATTCATATTTGGAATAGAAAGTTTTAATTCATATACCATCAACCACATGTAGGATGTTTATTAGAACTCATTTTTGAGAGTTAATGAATTCAATTTTGAAGCCCCAAAATCTCCAATAGAGCTTTAATAAATACAATATGTAGTTTATAAGTTGAGTTCATGCATATGTTTAAAACTTTAAATAATCTTCATAATCGACCAAAATTAAGGTGTTTATAAAGAGTAATTTGTAGGGAAGTTCACATCCATGTGAATGAACTCTAAGATCTCGAAACATTAAATATGATTCTCTCCTAGCAAATGAGATAGAAACCATCACTAATAATCATAAGATACTTGAGATATTAGAGTTCATTCACATAGATGAGAGAACAGTATTTAAGGGTTTGTAGGTCCTATTTAATGTGATATCACCCAATCTAATAAAAAATGAAACTTGAAAGCATTATTGATGAAGAATAATTACTTGGCTATTGATTTTTTATTCGTCTAATTAAAATTAATAAATAAAATTTGTTGTACAATACTTTTGAAATGCCTCTTTTCTACACAGTAGTATGGAATTTTAATGGTTTCCTTGTTAGGGTTTATTTTTCATACACTACACCATAGACAAGAATTACATGTGCAATTCCAAAAATAAATTATTAATTGTTGTAAATGGAGTTTCTTTAAGGGATGTGTTGAACTTTATAAAGCTTATGCTAACGCATGATGTCATAGTATCCAACAAATGGTTGTAGAAGATTGATTTTTGAGGTAATAAAGGACTGGACTAGTCAAGACACAAACTTTCCAAAACTAAAGAGTGTTTCAAAACACACACATAGTTACCCACATGATAGAAAACCAGTAAAAATTTTGATGTGTAAGTTATTTGTTAATAAAGTTTCTATGCCTAGATTCTACACCCAAGTTCCCTTATTACTCTTGATTCTAGAAAAAATATGATTTTGAATTATGGGGACTTAATTATTGTGGTCATTCTATGAAATAAATTTTTACAAGATTAGGTTGGAGGATATTTTTACATGGAACCATACCTAATATGTGTGGTTTTTATGATGATTAAGTTTACTCCTTTGTTAACCAATTGCAAGCTAGGTTCCAAGATCTTAATCCACATGAATTTCAACGAGTTACATATAAATGAGTATGCGGATGAAATTATGATTATTAGTGATAGTTTTATCTCATTCTTCATGACATAATCTGTAAAAAATGACTTTTCTTAGAATGTGTCATGTCTTATCCAAGGAGTTAAAGGATAAGAATATTTTCAAATGGTAGATACATGATAGATATAATATCATTGTAGTGGAGGGAGAATTTAGAGGTTCATAGTAATCATTGAGGCACATGTTTCCTTAAAAATTGCTACATGTGAAGTCTCTTCTTAATTATCAAATATAGTGGCTTTAATGATAAGTTTGAAGAAAATGGACATCATTGTCTCCACTCCATTTCATCTAAGAAGAATTTTTTGATTAAATCCATTGGGTTTAGTCAATTACTTGGAAAAGAAACATAGAGATAGGGATCAATTATGAATTACCATTAATACTTATTGGTTCCCAAGAAGTGATAGATAGGGTGTAACGTACCCCAAATTTTACCCTATTGACTTCACCTAAGTTTTAACTAAAAATGTGAAAAGATCAAGTTCACAATATATAAAAATAAAATTTTCCTTTTTATTAACACATTGCACATTTGAAATAAACCCATTCCAGATTGCATAAATAAATAAAATAGCATTACATAATCCCAAGTAATGAATTGATCTTTCATATACATTTTCCAAATAGATTCAAAATCATAATTACAAATCATAGATTTCAAGAGCTTAATGGTACAAGAGTACAATGGTCAAGTTGTTCGCATCTAGAACACATATCTTCATTTTCTTCTATTTCACAAGCCTTGGCTACCAACTGCATGAGGGAGAGCATCACCCAAAATGAATTGATCTTTCATATACATTTTCCAAATAGATTCAAAATCATAATTACAAATCATAGATTTCAAGAGATTAATGGTACAAGAGTACAATGGTCAAGTTGTTCGCATCTGGAACACATATCTTCATCTTCTTCTTTTTCACAAGCCTTGGCTACCAACTACATGAGGGAGAGCATCACCCAAGTGTTTTTCTATCAACCAAATACTTAATGCAGTCTTGTGCACATCTTCCTAACTGGTAAGATGGCCCTACCCTTCAACAAATATTTTGCTATGGAAAACCTCTGATATAATGCTTACCTGAGCATGGTGTTGTGTCCTACACAACTAGTGCTTCCATACACTAGATATTAACCTAACATGTATGAAACTCCCTACTAGCTATGTAATATTGGCTCACAGTGAATCAAAAAAGTGTACGTAGTGACTACACTTGCTTCTCCCTCTCCACCTTTCCATCATCCTCTCACTTGCCCTCTCCCTCTCCCACTCGTTATCCCTCTCCCCCTCCCCCTCTTTGATGAAGGCGCAGTCCGAGACTTAGAAAATAACCCACAAACAAGAGAATAATTTTATTATTCAGAAAAATGGAACTTCTTACATGTAGAGGATCTCAAATCCCCAAGTTCTACAATACATGCAAGTTACAGAAAGCTACAGAATCACCCTTTCACAATATGCGAGCTTGTCCCCAAATAAGTTACCCAAAAATTAGAAACCCACCCATAAATAGAGCTCCTCTTTAGTTTGGAGCCAAAACAACATTCAACTTTGAGTTTAGGTGATTTGGTGCCAAAAAATTACAACTTGAAGTTCAAATTTCAAAAGAACATTTGCAATTGTATCTTCTAGAAAGTGCGCCAACTTCCCGGGGCCATAACTTTTGATCTGGGGCTCCGATTTGCGAACCATTTGAACCATTAGAAAGGTCTCAAAGTCAAGAATGCACTTAAAATAGGCTATGCCAATTTTGGCAAGCTTTGGGGCCGATCTAGGAACTCTAAGTGCCTCAAAATTAACTTAGAATATTTTCAAGTGCAAATATGGGCAACTAAAACTACAATATCTTTCAACCCAAGAATAGAAAATAAAAACCGTAAATTGGGAATTTCATTATGATGAAAAGGGTATCCAAAAAAGTAAAAAAATATAAAAACTGACAAAATTGAAATTTAATTATTTTTGGGTGATGCAAGATTGCCCTTACACCATTGGATGCTCCTGCATCAGACACCCAGGGTAATTTGAGAAGTGACCCTGTCTCATCTTAGATGGTGGAGGAAAACCCAAACTGTCAACCTTTGCCTTAGGCAACTGGGATGAATCTTCAACAGGCCTTCCTTTCCATTTCACCAGATATTCTTCATACTGCCTATTCCTGGTACTCCTTCCCACACGACTATCCAGGATTTCTTCAATCTCCTCCTTTTCTAAAGTAGGTGCTAGAATCCCACACTATTCCATCGTTGGTACATCCTCTGCGCCACCTTCATGATATTCTGTCAAATCTGAAATGTTGAACACAGGGGAAATGTTGAATCCATCTGGCAACTCTACCTCATATGCATTCTCTGAATCATGCCTCTTCAAAATTTTATAGGGACCGAACTTCTTCATCTTCAATTTTTTATATGTTCCCACTGGAAACCTTTCTTTCCTCAAATGCACCATCACTTCATCACCAATATGAAACTCCTTATACCTCCTCTTCTGATCTGCCTTAGCCTTATACTGCATATTCATCTTGTTAATATGCTCTCTTACCTTCTCATGTATATCCTAATGTGTTCTACAAAATCTTCAGCTTCAACACTTATTATTCATCTCTTGGTCCATCTTCCTCAATTCTGGAGCTGCTCTGGGACTACCTCCATACACAATCTAGAATAGTGATCTACCAGTGCTTCTGTTGACAGAAATGTTGTAAGAAAATTCTGCCTAGGGTAAGATCAAGTCCCATCCCTTGGGTTTATCTCCTACCAAACATCTCAGTAGGTTACCTCAAATCCTGTTAACAACCTCTATCTACCCATCTATTTGTGGATGGTGTGCAGAACTGAACTTCAACTCTGTCTTCAGCTTCTTCCATAAGGTCCTCCAAAAGTAACCCACAAATTTGGTGTCACGATCTGAAACAATACTCTTTGGAGGCCATGTAGCCTCACCACCTCTTTGAAGAACAAGTCAACAATGTGGACTGCATCATGGGTCTTTTGACATGGAATGAAATGTGCCATCTTCAAAAACCTATCAACCATCACAAAGACTGAATCATTCCCTCATTGTGTCCTTGGCAAACCAAGAACAAAGTCCATACTTATATCCTCCCATGGCCTCTCTGGTACAAGTAAGGGCTGATATAAGCTTGTATTCTGGCTCACTCCTTTAGCCACCTAACATACCCTACAACTTCATACAAACTTCTTCACATCCTATGACAACTGAGGCCAATAATAATGCTCACTGATAATGGCAATGGTCTTATCCCAACCATAATGTCCTGCCATTCCTCCACTATGCTTCTCCTTTATCAGGTTCTCCCTCATGGAACTCCTTGGGATACACAATTGACTTCCCTTAAATAACATGCCATCCTGGATTATGAAATCCAGCCACCTTGTCCACAATCAGGGTTCCTTGCAAGCTTTCCAAGCCTCTTGAAAAAATCAGGATCTTCTGCGTACAGGTCTTAAGTTCATTGAACCCAACCACTTCAATCTACATCTTTGTCATCAATGTATTCCTCCTACTTAAGGCATCTACAACCCTATTTGACTTCCCACTCCTATGTTTCAAAACAAAGGTATAACTCTGCAAAAACTCTACCCATTTCATATGCCTCTGATTTAATTTTCCCTGACTATTTAGGTACTGCAAGGCCTGATGATCAGTATATAGAACAAATTCCTTCAACAACAAATAATGTATCCATTTCTTTAATGCTTGAACTATTGCATAAAATTCCTGATCATATACAGAATACTTTCTCTTGGCATCATTTAGCTTTTCACTGAAATAGGCAATAGGCTTACCTTCTTGGCTCACACTGCTCCAATGGCACAACCACTGGCATCACAATCCACCTAAAACACCTTATTGAAATCTGGGAGGGCTAGAATAGGTTGATCTATCACCTTCTACTTCAACAGTTCAAAACCTTTTTCTGCTCCATGCTCCACTTGAATTCTTTTCTATCCCCTCTCATTATTTCAGTTAGGGGTCCACAAATACTACTGAAGTTTCTAATGAACTTTCTGTAAAAACTAGCCAAACCATGGAAAGATCTCACCTCGGTAGTAGTTCTTGGGGTAGGCCATTCCAAAAATAGCCTTCACCTTCTCTGGGTCCATCTTGAGACCTTTCTAGACAACAAACCCCAAGTACACTAACTCCCTCTTCACAAAACTACACTTCTTTAGATTAATCAACAGTTTCTCTTCTCTAACTTCTCAAAGGCTCTCAATATGCATCGATGCTCATCCAATGTCTTACTGAAAATTAAAATATCATCTAAATACACAATAACAAAACTTCCTAGAAATTCTTTTAGTACCTCGTTCATGAGCCGCATGAATGTGCTCGGTGCATTGGTTATCCCAAAAGGCATGACTAACCACTCGTACAGGCCCTCTTTGGTCTTGAAGGCAGTCTTCCATTCATCTCTCTCTTGAATCCGGATCTGGTGATATCCACTCTTCAGATCAATCTTTGTGAAGTATTGAGCTCCACTCAAATAATCCATCAGGTCATCCATCCTTGGCAGGGGAAATTTGTACTTGATTTCTATCTTGTTTATGGCTTGGGAATATATACACATCCTCCACTTCCCATCCTTCTTTGGTGCTAGTACTGTAGGTACTGCACATGGACTCAAACTCTCCTGTATCAAACCCTTTCTCAACAACTCTTGAACTTGTCTATTCAACTCCTCATTTTCTATTGGAGTCATTCTATGAGCTGCCTTATTTGGTAAACTGGCTCCAGGAATCAAGTCAATCTGATGACTAATCTTCCTTATTGGTGTTAAGCCCTCAGGTACATTATCAGAAGCAATATCCTAAAACTCATCCAACATCCCAAAAACTTCTTCTGGAACATTCTCACTATCCTCCTTACTCACTCTAGGAATCAATGCATAACACACACGCTCATGCTTCATACCTTCTAAATTTTTTCTTCCATCTACATAACTAATTCTAACACTACTACATACCTTTTCTTCAGTCTCCTTCAAGGGTTTCAACTTATGACGAACCCCATACTTTGTCAAGGAATAAGTGTTTGCATGGCCATCATGTATAGCTCACCTATCGAACTACCACGACCTCCCCAACAACATGTGACATGCATCAATGGGGATGATATCACAGAGTACCTCATGATAGTAGCTCTTGATCTTGAACTTTACTAGGCACTGCTCATTGACCAAAACTTTGTTGTCTTTCTCGCAACCGTGCAATCCGACATGGATGCGGGGTGCCTTTCCCCTTTTAGCTTCAACTTTGTGACCATCTCTTCTCGACACCAGATTATCAATGCTCCCACCGTCAACAATGACATCACAACATTTTCCTTCACACTTGTACCTTGTGCGAAATAGATTCTTCCTCTGTTCTGGTTCCTTTTCCTCAGTTACCAAGGCTCTCCTAATTACTAGGGCTTCTCC